>APFE031329388.1:106186-133410 GCA_000404065.3 Pinus taeda
CACACATCAATGAGCAAATGACAAAGTTTGTTCTCCCCAGTATGGTCGCCAATATGTTAGCGCTTGGAATTCACCTAGGCTGAGATAGACAAACTCTCAAGGCTACATCAAACCATTTCACCTCGTAGCTAGCCCTACGAGGTATGAGAAGTCTCTCTCGGGTCAGATTCGGTAGATCTTTCAATATGATAAGCTGACCAATTAGGATCAAAGATATTAGGCTAGTAAATTGATAAGGGGGGTTGATTTAAAGATTTTGGGTTTTTGGTGGCAATTGGAGGGAGTGCAATTTAGGGTGCGGGGATTGAGCACAGTTTTTTTGCAGGGGGATCTTTGGGGCAAGGTAGGACTGAGCGCTGATACCTTAATCTGAGATGGATGTTCAGGGATGATAGAGAAGGAGCTAGAGAGGGCAAACTACCATTTGAGTCCTCTCTAAACAGTAGAAAACATAAATTTTGAACAAACTAAAAAGCTGAGCATGTCAAAGCATGTATTCAAACTTTACCACTTCATCTGTTCAAATAGAAGCAAAAGAGAGATGTTGAATACATAAACAAACTTACAGTAACATGTAGAGAACAGACCATCAACACTACAATCCACATGAATCCACAAGGATGTCTGCAAAACCCTGGCCTTCTTCCTCTTGAAATTGCAAAGATAGATGTACAATATACAATGAAAACTTTCTCCCACAAGAGTCCAACCTTCCAACCTCTCAAAATGACTAAGAGACCACATAATATAGGCAAGCTAACCTCTTCCCTTGCCTCTAGGGGTCGAGCTCATTCTTCTAGGAGCAGTTTGAACTAATTCCAAACTAAGCACTAGATAATAGGCAGCTCAACAACTTGCCTCTATTACTTAGCTAACTAATTCATGCATTAATTTTTCACTTTTTACATCAAGGAAGCTTCTAGAAGAGTAAAGAGAGGTAAAATCTATCAAAGTGCCATGAAAATATTACATTTATCCATCATCTACAAGTAAAAATAATCAACCATAGTCAAAACAGTGTTTTTTTGACCAAAAAGTCAATTCTCGCAAAGTTTGCTCTCACGTCCGCGCCCCCTGGCTCTCATGTCCGCGCACCTTTGCAGCAACTTTTGAGTGGGTTCCACTGGTCCAAATCAGGTGCAAGATGGCTCATTGGAAAGCTTGTTCTGTCTAATTTCCATCCCAAGTGGAATTTCTGAATTTGGAGTTGTTTTTCCCCCTCAAAAACCATTTCTCCCAAGGTCACTTTCTGCAACTCAAAAAGTGGGCAGAAAGTCATTTTTTTGATGTATTTTGAGCTTTTGGAGGCTCAAATCTCAAAATTAAACTTCTCCCGAGTATTGGTAATTTTTCTCTTGGCATGCCCTTTCCAAAAATGGCAAGTTTGCAAAATTCCGAGCAGTCCTTCAAAATGTCCGCGCGCGTGACGCGGACGCGACAAGGGAAAAACCTGTAATTGGCACAAAAAATTCACAAATGACAAAATTTTCTCCAAATTTCTTGAAATTTGGGCTGGGAGTCCCAATCAAGTACCATGCTCAGCCAAAGAGGCTTTGGCCAAAATTTGGAGTGGATCGGGCGTTTTCTTTCGTTTTTGTGTTTTGGCCAACCGTCCTTGGAGCACCTTCGTTCTCGCCGATATTTTTGACATTTTTCTCAAACCATGACACCTGTGAAAAAAGTGAAAGAGGTTTTTCTTCTTTCACATGTTTTGGACAAAAACCTCTCTCAGTTTTCCAAAATTCATCTCTGACTGCTCTAAAACATCATTTGAGTGAAACTTGCCCCGATGTGTGAAACAAGGAATTTGGTAGAAATGAAGCGAAATGAAGGGGATAGGGGGCTTCTAAATTCTTGGGGAATTTTTTGGGAGTGGGGAGGGATGTTAGGAAGCAGGGGAAAGTGGAATCTCAGAGATTGAGTGAGGGGAAGGGGTCCAAAAGGGAAAATCACAGGCCCAACCTAGAAAATTGTCAGGTTGTAGCTAGAAACTAGGGTTTGTGCAAAAATGAGGATTTTGGGGAATCTGAGTGTTGGGAAGTGTATGATATGGTACTTTAAGGATAGGGGAAGGTGTATGAACATCAGGAAACAAGTTTTTCCATTGATTTGACCATCCAAGAGAAATTGGCTTCAAAACCCTAGGAGAGGGAAATGACCTTGCCAAGGCACAACTGAAGCATGAACAAGCTGTGAAATGACCCAATAGACACTGACATGATAATGAAAACCCTATGAATGATGATAGACTTAGCTAAATGATGACATAGACTGACATTTGGACAACTTTAGAAGGAGTGAAAGCAAACCCTAGACCTAATGCCTAGTGACCAAATTTTGCTTGAAAACTCTTTGAAATGACAAAATTTGACCTTGACACTTCAAAATCACTATGTAAGAGTTCACGTCTTCTGATGACCAAGGGTCTTCAAGTTATGAACAAAGCAAATAACCTTGGATAAATTTTTAAAGGTCTTAGTGCGACCAACCAACATTAGAAGTGGTGCGCTCTAGTGGTCCAGTGCCCAGGAGCTTGGAAGCTCGTAAGTCTTATGAAATGGATTTTAAATAAAAGTTATGGGCATTAGGGCATCTAGGATTTGTCTTTGTAGTGGCATATACTTAAAGGTATGGTTGATTCAGTAACTCTTTCGACTGATGATTCTGAATCCCTGGTGCACAATATACATAGGATGTATGAGTTAGTAATTGAAGTAAATGCACACAGAGAGGTTGGTGCCATTGTATTAATGGAAATTGTTGAAACAAGCCTCCATTTGATCTCACTTTCACACCATGAGAAATTAAATGAGGATGATGGCGTAAGGACACCATATTAGTGAAGTTATGAGCTCTGATGGCATGCTGTAGCTAGAATAGGAGGAAGGGACAAACCTGAAGTACATGCTGAGCTTTGTAGTCATTTAAGAGGAATGGAGGACCAAGTTATGTGTGTAGGATGAAATCAATAGAGGTACTTGTTGAGTGTGCAAGGTAGACTAGGATTAAATTTCCAATATGGAGAGTCCACAGGTGCCCATTCTTATATTTAATGAAGTTGCAGTGGCCTTGTAGTTTTGATAAAATACCAGTAGTTATAGCCATGTAGAAGCACACTATAAGGAACTGAGAAATAGAGACATTAGATATAGAAGGAGGAAAATAGAGATAACATTGACCTTTGAGGAGAAAGGGAAAAAAACTCAATATTTCCTTTGAGCAATGGGGGAATATAGCAGTTGTGTTGCATTTGAGTATTTGAGGAGTATAGAACTAAGTGCCAAGAGTTAATGGTGTTTACAGTAGAGAAAAGGGCCAAGACTAGAGTTTTTTGGTCAATGGAGTTGCAGAGTTGAAGGGAAGGAGCTGGTGTAGTAGTAGATCAAGTTTTATATATTATATATATATATATATATATATATATTAATATATATATATATTATATTATATATATATATATATTTATATAATATATATATATATATATAACTCAATATTTCCTTTGAGCAATTGGGAGTGTAGTATCTTTTGTTGAGTCTGAGTATGTGGAGTAGAGAAAATAAGGGCTAAGACTAGAGCTTGTCGAGGTAGTGGAATTGCAAAGCTGAGGGGAAGGAGTTGGTGTAGTAGTAGATCAAGTATGTATATATATCTATAGATATATATTTATATATTTATGAGCATTTGTATTAGCCTCTGTTTTCAGCCTGAAAATTGTATGAAAAGTAAAACAATGGCTAGAATATGTAGTGGCCTACATTCATAAGAGGGTGCATCTTTGAAAGTGGTGGCTTGCCACATGAAGGGGGTTGGGGCTTTCTGTGAGTGGGTGTTCATAAACAACTTGATGTAATTAAGTGAGTGTTTAATACATCATAATAACAAACAAATTGGTGGTTTTCTCCCTTTGGGTTTCCATTTAAAAATACTTGTGTCAATATGTGTGTGTTGCTCAACTGATGAACTATGTGCTCATGGAAATGGTTTTCTTTACTATACATTTATATTTTAGTCTTAATGCTTGTACAAATAACTAGTAGAAGTCAAACGAAATATAAGAATTGAGCTTAAATTTAATAATCCCACTATTAGTAATTCCTCCAACCTCTCAGTAATTCCTTATTCCAACAATCAGTATCAGAGAAAATTTACTTTAGGAACAATTTAACCACTCAAAGGTAGATCCATAAGGAATTATGTCTAGGCAAGAGAGTTAGGATGCTTACTAAAGTAAGATACTGACCTTTGATGGGACAAACTATGAATTTTGGAAGGTTAGGATGGAAGCCTATCTTATGTCCCTAGTAGTAGATATTTGGAGCTCTATGTTGGTAGATGATGATGTTCTTGATGCCCTACTATAGATTCAGATATTAAAAAGGTGTATTGAAATAATGCTAAAGCCAATAATTCCATTCTCTTTGGCCTTAGTTAATACGAACTTGTAAAAACTAGGCACTATAAGTCTGCTAAGGAAGTATGGGTCAAGATAAACCAAATTCATGAAGGAGATGATAAAGTCAAGCAAGTCAATATTCAAACTTTCAAAACAAGGTTTGAAAGATTAATAATGAGTGAAGAAGAAATCATAGAGGAATACTTCCTCGAAGTTGATGAAGTAACCAATATGATTAGAGGACTTGGTGAAGCTATAAACGAAGATATAATTGTTCAAAAAATCTTAAGATCTCTGCCTATGAGATTTAATTCCAAAATATCTATGATTGAAGAGATATATAATCTAAAAAGTCTCACAATGGACCAATTTCTGGGTACTCTAATAGCCTATCAGATGAGAGTAGGAAAAGAGAAGTTTGACCAAAGGAAGCAATTTTCAAGGTGTCCAAGAAGGATGAGGAGCACAAATATCATCAAGATTTCTCCATTTGTGAATTTTATTAGGAGTTGGCTCACTTTTCTAGGGAATTGAAGCATGACTCATGAAAGCATAAAGGAAAGTTTCCCTTCAAATGATTTGATTGTGGAAGAGTCAAATTTGTTTTTGTCCAAGTGCCCCTACAATGGAAAGACAAAGATGGACGATGATTAGAAGTTCAAAGGAAAAACTCGTTAACATAAAAATAATATGCTCTCTAAGAAGAAGTGGCTCTACCCCAAAGAGGATAGCTTGACACTAGAGTCAAATAGTGAAACTTTCTCAGAGGATAAGTCAAATGAGTGGTTAATCATGGCATTTGGGGCTAACTCTAAGAAATAAATTATTACAGGCTTTGAAGAAGAAGAAGAAGAAGAAGAAGAAGAAGAAGAAGAAGAAGAAGTGGTGGACATTGAAGGGGAACTCATCAATGCTCTGGATGAGTTAAAGAAGGCCAAAAGAAAGAACAAGCAACTAAAAGAGTAGTTGCAGCATGATGAAGAAGGTATGCATAACTTAGATAATGAATAATTTGTTTATCAAAAATGAAAATAGTAAGAATGCATTAGAAGTAAACACAACCTAGCTCTTCAACTAGAAAAAAAACAAAAAACATGTGAAAGAACTAGAAGAATAGAACACATATATAAAGAAGGAGTTGATCAAAGAAAAGGAGACAATCCCAAATATATGAAAAGAAGGTATTATCTCACTGAAATTCAAATTAGAAGAATAAAAACGAAATGAAGAAGTTCTTAATGATCTAATTCATGAATGGGAAGAAAAATGTTAGAGTCTCAAGGCAGGAGTTGTCTCTCTGAGAATGGATCTTGAGTGTTGGGGGACTGTTGGGATAGGGTCCCTAGGGTTAGTTTTGGGGTTAATTTAGCCCAATATTGTAAAAGTTTTGTAAAAAGAATGTAAAGTCTCTGTGATATGTGGATGTAGAGCATGCAGATAGATAGGAGTCAAAAGGGCCTTAGCCCTTGTTTTTGGTTAGTTTTGAAGACTCACCCATGAGCCAGGGGCCATGGTATTGTATTAGGAAAGCTATATATAGTTGAGTCTTAGCGAGTCTTAGAGATAAATTTTGATAGAGAATTGGGTATCAAACCTAGGGGTACAATAGATCCACTCGCAGTTAGCGAGCCTGCACCTAGGATTACAAAGTCTAAAGAAAGAAAGGGAGACTAATCCAAAAGTGTGTGCAGAGGTTTGGAGCTTGAAGTGCAAGGTTCATAGCCACGATAAAGCTCATTGTCTGGTATACATGAATTATCTTATGGGAGGGTAGCCCCCCTAATCCAGAAGCCCTAGCAAGGTCGAGCACGAGAGCTGCGCCATGGTGTGCCATTTGTCAAGTTACTAGGCAACATGCGATAGATAACTGCCATTTACTTCAGAAGTTCGTTCAAACACCCCAACATTTATTTTTTCAATTTCTACACTAGGCCATTGGCCATCTAAATAATTCCAACTATCCAACAATCTCCCCCTTTGGCATTGATGACAACATTTCATCCATATCTTCATTTGATGGGAAAAACTTATGCTACTTCCACACATCTCATTGCATGAGCCACAAATGGCCTATTTTCTTCTGCATAGACCATCACATCTTCTCCACAAATTCTCTCCCCCTTTGACATGAATGGCAAGGGGCTACAAGCTGCCTTTTTATCCCCATGCAATGACCGTTTGTGTTGACCAAGGTATAATTATTGAGATGTGCAATATTTTTCACAAACATCTCTTCAAGGATTGCCATTGTTGCTACTCCATAAACATAGCATATGTGGTATGCTCCCCCTAAACATTTACTGCCTCTGATTTGAATGCCTCCAGTTTTGGACACCTTATGGCTCCCAGTTGAGTACTCTTATCCACTAATGCATCTTTTTTACCAATTAAAAAAAAATGATACCAGCTAAATTTCTCATGGTATTGATGCTGTTGCAAATACCAATTAATGATGATGCATTTTTGCTCCCACTTCACTATTGTTGTTGCTTTCAAGACTATGCTCACTTCATTTTAGCATCTCCACTTCTCCCTTTGAGATCACACTTATATAATAGGTATTGCTGCTCAACTAATACCAATTGCACCAAAGGAAATGGTACAAATGGAACAATGTACGAGACAAACTCTAATACTTTCTTTCATAAAGAAATGTCCATTTGTGCACAAGGTTACTCCACATGAGCCTAAGCTATCAATTGAAATAGTGATACCAATTGAGGGTTAAGGGACATGAAAAGCTTGCACAAATTTCGTTTCATGAACACAAGGCTGTTATGCATAATCAAACTCACAACTTAAATGAAATAAGGGTATTTCACCCAAGATGAAAATGTTTAAATTGCTTAGAAATTTTCCTTTCTGAGGCTACCAATTGTTTCATGCTACATTTTATCAAAGTAGACCCTCCCGAGCCAATTCTCTTTTATCTCCTACAAATGCTTTCTTGCCTCTGTGTGGGGACTGTTCTTATGGACCTAATTTGATAATGAGCTTCATGTCATTCCAAACTTTCATTGCATCCCATCTTCTTATTCCCACAATATAAGATATTCTTGAGTACTTTTCATGATGGTTGCACTCCTCCTTTTCAATGTTGATACATTCAAAATAAACTAATTTACTCTTGTAATCAGTAAGAAAACGCAGCCATATTTTCATCAATCAGATGAACCTTTTTGTCCATTCCTTTCAGATTCCTTCATCTAACTTATTTAGCATCCCTTGAGGCCATTCTTTTCCTTTATAGAAGAGAAACAAAGGATCTACTCCCCCTGATCAGATCATCCTCCTTCTTCTTCCAGACCTTTAATGGTCAGGTCCTGACAGAGGCTTTACTCTCCATCTTCGTCTTTTCCCATATTTGGGATTTCTCTCAGTTGCACATGGGTAGACAAAAATTCTCTTTCACCTACTCTTTCTTCATCGAAATCCTCTTGATTCCTTTCTAATTTATAGAGGGGTCCATCACACGGGTAAGAGAATAATTCTTTTGATGTCTTCCTCCTATTTTTATCTTTCTCTTTTAACACAGAGAATTGAATACAAGTCTGTATTTCTCAACTCCATTGTTTGTGCTTGTCTTCAAATCCCGAGTTGCTACATCCGCATGCATATGCTGAGGAGTATGCCATTTTTTATCATTTCTATAGCCAACTCTCTTGTGCCCAATATTTCCATATTTGTAGCATTCAACATGGATTAAATCCGGGGTAGAGGAGTTACTCTTTTTGACAATTCTTTTGTAAAAAATCCTATTGTGACCAACATGCCTTCTCTTAGCCTTTCTATGCATTCTTGGGTTTTTTCTACCCAACACATCTTGTTTCCTTGCATGCCATATACAATTTCTTGCTTTATGTCCAAAATTTTTGCAAGAAAAACAATACCCATAAAAAGGCTTGTGTTGACAGAGGCTACCTTTTCTTTGAAGGCTTTGTTGTTGAGAAGGAAGGGTCCTCTGTTGGCTCTTCATGTGCCTTCCATGACATCTTGCATTGATGTCATGTGATCTTCCTTGCAGCTACCTAGTCCTCTTTCGTTGTACTACCAATTGCTAATTCTTATCCTTCTGTTGTTGCCTTTCCTTCTCTTATTGTTGTTTCTTTCCATGTTGTTGTTGTTGTCTAGCAACCTTTCTTTCTTTGTTGTTGTTGGAATCTCGAACTCCCTTTACATGGGAAGTTGACGCTTCAGCCTTCACCTTATTGGATCTTGGTTTTTCCTTGAAATCCAAACTCGTCTTTCTCTCCTCAAGCTTCTGATATTGAGACAACTATATTTTTTAATTTTCTAAGTCATTTCTCAATGAGACTACCTCATTTTGTAGTCTCCCATAGTAAGCTTCCTTCTCACCTAGTTGATTGGTTAACTTTACCTTCAATTTGTTGTCCTCTTCTTGTTGAGCATTTATATCAACTAATGTTTTTCTCAACCTTTTATTCTCAAGCTCACAAATTTCGTTGTTCCTCTTTCTTGAGATTTTCCTCTGATAGGTCCTTGATCTCTTTTAGAGCCAATACCAACCTATTTCAAAAAAGTTCCTTTCGTCTAGATGCTTTTCTTCACTAATAGAGGTGCTAGATGAGTTATCATAGAGATTTGTCATAGAGATCTAAAGCCATCTATGTGTCCATGAAGTCTTCCATAGGTCTGAGGTTTATCCTTTCATCATCACTACCTAGGGTATTCTCATTTCCTCCTATAGATGAGCATACCAGTAATATCTCTTCTTCCTCTGAGGATTCCTCATTTTCTATTGCTACTAAAATGGATATATCTTCATTACAATTACTATATGCATAGCTATCTCTATCATCAAGTGATACACATGTATATCTAGATAATGAAGAACCTATCTCTTTTCACTTATCACAAAGCAATAACATACCTTTTGAGCAACATGGTCTCTCTTTTGAGGCTTGTTCACCATCAACAAGAGTTTTATGAGCAACAACTTCTCCATGTTATGATTCATTACTAGAGTAGAAGGGCTCCTCAGCCTTTTCTTGAGCCACATGGTTATCTCCACCATATAGACATTGCAATATGTCCAACACTTCATTTTCTGACTCACAGTGTCTCAATTTATTAGCATCCAACTTAAATAGCCCATTCATGATAATCTTTTGGGCTTCTTCATTCATCTCACTATTTTCTCCATACACTATGGGGAGCCACATATCAACATCCAACACTGTCAAATAAGAAAACATTCTAACCTTCCAAACTTCATATTCTGATCCATTTAAAAATGGAACTCCTTCTACTATTAGCCAAGCTCAATTAGCCATTGTTTCCCTTTGATATACCTTCTAGCAATTAAGCTATTCCTGAAGGAACGTGGTTCTGATACCAATCGTTGGAAACAATGTTAATATTGAGAAGGGGGTGAATTAGTATTAAGGCTAATTTTCATTTCTTTATGCCAATTTAATTTTCTTATTCAAACTTGGCAACCATCCATCTACTCATCAACAACACATAATATGGCAACAATATGAAATCAACATACAAGCACACACCATGAGTACCATACACATGAGACACAAGGTTTTACATGGAAACCCTTTCGGGAAAACCCACCAAAGCTTGTTGTTGTTATTGATGTAAAATAAGATCACCTACTATATTACATCAATATATTTTGTGAGCACCCATTCACATGAAGCACCAACTCCCTTTGATTGTTTTCTAGCACCCACTAGTAGGAAGTACCAACTCCATATTTTTGTAGATCCCTATCCATCTTACCAGAAGCACCATGTTAAGCACCAAATTCATAGATTTGTTGCAAGCACCAACTTGTAGCTCCTTGGATTTATGGAAGAATCAACTTGCAAGAGGCACCAACCCCGAAACCTTCTCAAGCACCCACTAAAGATGGAAGCACCAACTTCCTCTATGTAGGCTCCAACCCACACTCAAATAGGAACTTAATGTTCTCTATAATTTGCTAGCCACTCTGCTTGATTTTAGCTATATTCTATTCACATCCTTCGGCCAACACAACACTCTCTGCACCTCTGCTTGCTCTTCTCACTCTGTAGCAATACACTAATCTGCTCAATAGAAGTCACTCATCACAACTCCTCACAATGCTCTAATGTTCTTGACCCTTTGCATGATCTACAACAACATGTTGTTTCACTCACAACACTCACCATCTCAACCAGGCCACAAAATCCTCTATTCTCTCTTCTCTTCAACTTCATATAGTCAGCTCTCGACCTTCTTTCTCTACACAGGCACCTTCGGCCTTAGTAGTGAAACTTCTCTTGGGGTCGCTTACATCTACATATGCACTCTTAGACTTTCTCTGTAGAACAAGCTCACTTAGCCTCACACAACAGTGCACACACACACAAATTTTCTGCTTATCTCTTTAGCAACAATGTTAGTTCCCCCACATTGCTCACCTAAGCTCCAGGTTTTTTTTCTTTGGCTTTCCACTAATTGATGCTAACACTTCTGTCCTGTATTCACCCTTTGCAAGTTTACCTTGGCATGGATTTTCCATTCTGTTGTTGCATTTGACTTGGTCTTTGCCACTACATTAAACATGAGAATGGCCACTTGAATTTTTTCTCCATATCGAGAATTAATTCTCAGTCCACCTGCACACTCCAACCAAGAAAAATCCTCTCTGTGAACAACTATCCTATCACTAAGGCTCTCCATGCATATTCATGGTTTCACACAACTTAGCTATACTTCAACATGCCTTCTTTATGGACCATTTTCCTCATTTCTTTGTCTCAAATTTTTTTGCAAATCCATTTGACTCTATGAACCAACTCCACCGATCTCCATTTGTTCTTTGGTAGAAGACCCATTCATCCACTTAACTCACTGAGACGTGCATTAGATCATAAAGATGAATTGTCTCACCTCAAGGCAGACCCAACACTCTTTCCTGAAGATAATGGTCCTTGTTTCCTTGACCCAACGATCTTTGATAGTCACCATTAATCTTGAGACCATCTCCTTTGTTCCTGTATTCAACCTTATGGATGTGGACCCACACGCCTTTAACTATTTGTATTTTCCTATTGAAGAAATTCCACATTGTTACTCCATAGTGGTGCAATGTTCTAATATTCCTCATCTCCTTGGCGTTTATCTCCTATAGCGTTTACTGTCTGATATGACTAGGGATGATTCCATCGGCTTAATGCCATATCAGATCCCCCTTTTAATCGTAACTTCTGCGAAGTTTCAATTGCACCTTAGCCTAGCACTCTTTCTTGAAGATGATGGCCCTTGTTTCCTTGACCCAACGATCTTTGATAGTCACCATTAATCCCGATACCAAATCCTTTATTCCTGTATTCAATATTACGGTTGTGGACCCACACACCTTTAACTATTTGATTTTTCCTATCGAAGAAATTCCACATTGTTACTCCATAGTGGTGCAATGTTCTAATATTCCTCATCCCCTTGGCATTTATCTCCTGTAGCGCTTACTGTCTCATATGAATAGGGATGTTTCCATTGGCTTAATGCCATATCAGAGACTCCTTTTAATCGTAATTTCTAGGAAGTTTCAATTTCACCTTAGCTCCTTCTACTTATCCCCCACCACATTTATCATAATAGGACCGAGAGATGATACTTGCTTCTTAGAATTAAGGTGCTAAGCCTTTAGACTCCTATTGAGGCCATTCTCACTTGTTAACTGCTTTGTGCCCTTGGTTCTTTGAATTTTCATGACCATGTGCCAGCCCAATATCAAAAGCCCCCTTTATCAAAACTTTTCCAAACTCCAACTATTCTAGAGTTCCGACATCTTCAACCTCTGATATGACATCATCACTCCATGTGGTGACTCCTTAGATGTGATATGTGTCACCTGATTCTAGCTCATTAGACTACCCAATAAGGTTAAATATGCCTACCATGTGTCCTGCCGTACATCCACGTCATGTTGACGTCAGATGTCACTATAGCTTATCAGATCCAATCATATGTTGCCATGTGTCTTGCTAGACTGCCATGTCATACTGATGTTAGATTCCACTATAGCTTATTGGAGCTAAATGTGTTGATACGCTGTTCTATTAGGTTCCAATATCCTCCAACCCATGATACAACCTACTATGATGTACCAAATCTCCAATATTATGATATCACGATGCCCCAGACTTCTGATATGCCTAAGCGCTAATATGTTGACCTCCAATATTCTTATGTGCCAATATGCTAACCTCCAACATCTTGTTCTCTGATATGTTGATGCCCCGACCTTCAATATTTCGATGCATCGATATGATAAACTCTGATATTCTGATGCACCGATATGCTAACCTCTAATATTTTGATCTTCGATATGTCGATGCACTGATATGATGGACCCCCACATTCCGATCCTTGATATGTTGATATTCCTTCCTTCCTAAGGCTTCAAGTCCCTGAACTTCATTAGACCATATCTTTTGATCTAGGAGTCTATTTTTGGACTTTCGCATATCATTGGAAAGATATTCCAGAGAAATTTCCAATGGATAGGGTCCAATGTAGGCTTTAAGTCATTCTGTGGCTTGGAAGATGACTACAAACTTATCTTCTCATTGGATCTTTAGACAATTGAAATCACACCCACCATGATGATCCTCTACATGAATCCTATAACTACCATGGACTTCCATCTAGTCCATTATTGTAATCATGATTTTATGTATTTTCTAGTAATTCTACTACCATGATTATTCTCTACTTGAATCCTGTAGCTATCATAGGAATCCTTTTGAGCCATGAACAACGATGGGATTACTCCCGGGCCATCACTGCCAACATTTGTTCTGACAAGCATCCAAGTTTGTTTGGTTGACATCAATGCCAACATTTTTGTGAACAGTTAGGCAATGCCAACTACCCAACACATTTTCCTAGCATGACTATTGACATCAATGTGAACACACTTGTAGATATCTGCACTAGGCCACTGTCCATCAAGAAAATTTCAACTGTCCAACACAGCCTCCTTGTTTGGATGTAGATTTTCTTCCCATGCATGTAACTATGTGCTTCCATTGATAGATTTACGTTATGAGTTATGTTTCATGGCTCTTTCAATATGATTTTCTAATATTTTGTTGCAATAATTAGGATATTTTATAAATCTAATCTTGTCACCATAAGTGTGATTCCACAAAAAGGTGTTCGAGCTACAAGTATTGTGACTCTTTCATCATTTGTTGGAGGCATGCCTCCCACTACACCTAAAGTGGCCTCCAAAGAATCCTTAGAAGAATGCACTAAGAAAGCAGTTGAAGTGACAAAGCCAACCATTCCAATATATGTAGACACACAATGCTTCATAGATAAGTATATTGAGATCACACGGGGTTGCAAAAAAGACACATTCATGCATAAATAGTTTGCTGAGAACATGGAAGACTTGGAAATATACATCAATATCAATAATTCCAAAATACATAGGGTTGCATATAGATTCCTAGTCATCCCCTGTGTGTAAGTGATTGAATGAATTATCACAAAGATGGATGACTCTCATCTTGTTCGTCGTAGTGAAATTGGTGGTAAAATTGCAACCTATTATGGATAGAATATGTAAACTTACAATAAGATTCTTAGGCCAAATTATATGAAAATAATGAATTGCACATTAGATAGGACAATCTTGACATAAGTGACATCATCAAATCCTAGTGTTGAGAGCCTTCTAAGTTGTACCAATGCACATTCACAGTTTATCCAACCAATATTCTTATACATGTATATCAATATCTTATTTCCATGTGTAGTCATTTGCATGGGCAAAATAACGTTGAGGTGTTCTAGGAAAACTAGATATATATGCTCAATGTGGTGGATACCCATGGTAAGATCTTCAATTGGGAAGATATATTGTTGTTCGAGTTTTAGTATCATGTGGGGTAGGAAAAATCATCTTTGAGGGTGAATCAGGCACCAAAATTATATATGTAAGCATTTCTTTTAGATGGAATTTGTGTACAATATGCTCTTCCAAGAGTGTAGTCAAACCGAATCCCTTAGAACAAGTTCCTAGTTTACTTCCACTACAAATTGTTGTTAGAATCAATCTTCATAGGTGCATATGAAAAATTAGATGAGAACGTATTTGTAGTTATATTCCACATGATATTCAAGATCGTTCCTTCTTGCATGATTGATCAGGTGAAGGAGTCACTACAGGATATCGTGGATTGGTTTGTAATGCCTGAGGGCACATACATTTGATGATTCAAATGTCATATCTCCCCTCATCTCATGTCGTGATATGTGACCAATAAAGTGGTCATGCATGAAGAATCATATCAATTGGATAAGGGGTTGTAAAGAATCCTTCACAGGAGGAATAAATCCCCTTTGCCCACCTTCCCTTTGATGATCAGATTATATGAACTAAAGAGCCATAAGGTGACAACTATAGAAATACAAGAGCTAGATCACATGCACTTCAAAACTAAATACTTTCATGGACATGATCCCAAGAGAGTGTGCAAGAAGCATTATGAATAGATCAGTTTTAATTGGGGATATTCATTAATGTCTACCTCAAAATATGAGAAGGTGAAGAACTAGTACAATATGGTTAGAAAGATAGATCTAGGAATGGAGACTAGTTCACCCCAAGATCCACCATCTCACGAAATGATGGTACAAGAGGTAGAACATATAATCCCTTAAGCTAAGAGTGTAGGTCATAGGAAGAGGATCAAGTATGATTCGACAGGAGAAAGCAGTAGGAAATTGAAATCTTATCCTTTGAGCACATGATCTATTCAAGAAGAACAAGAATGGAGAGGAGTGTAAGAAGAGGAGAAGAGGAAGCAAGATGAGGTTCTTAAGAAGCAATAAGAAGAGGAAGAGGAAAGGAGAAGAAAATAAGAAGAAGAAAAAAGGTAGTCCCAAGAGGAAGAAGCAATACAAATACTGGAAGAAGAAGACTTGAATCATGAGATAAAAGAAGAGTTGGAGGAAGAGGATACCATCCAACCTCCTCTTA
The DNA here is from genome assembly GCA_000404065.3 of Pinus taeda. Classification (NCBI taxonomy): domain Eukaryota; kingdom Viridiplantae; phylum Streptophyta; class Pinopsida; order Pinales; family Pinaceae; genus Pinus; species Pinus taeda. Next base: position 121,579 of record APFE031329388.1, read on the forward strand.
CATGTGGTCATATTCCATTTCGAGTAATGGGAATCAGACCTTCACCTAAAGACATAGTAATGGATGTGTACAATGTCACATTTGATCAACACAAGAAGAGGATCATGCAATAGAGAAAAAGATACTTCTCAAATGATCCTCAGAACCCAGTGTTAGTATCTATAGAGAAGGTGATAATTGCCAATACCAGAAGGAATATTAGGGAAATCATAATGGAAAATGTTTATTTTTCTGCAACAACGCAAGACAACTCTGAATATTTGTTTAATGATAATGTGAGATTAATGAGAGAAATAGTTGTGGTCAAGCAACAAGCAGAGCATCTTGCAATAGAGAATCAACGTTTATCTTCACATGGCTTCAACGTCATAGAATGAAAGTCATCCATGTAGGAGGAACTGGGGACAATGGAGGACACCATGGCACGATTATATGATGAGATGATACTTCTACAACAAGTGGTGGATCCTCTCTTTGGAATTCAGAAGAAAGCACAAGAAGTGTTAAAAATCTTGAAAGTGGAAAACATAGTGATTGACCAACTTTAGGAATGGGCTGCCAATATCCTGAGATGATTTGCAACATTTGGAAAGAAAATATAGGATTATCACTAACATAGGTAGTGTTTGGCTAAGGTTTCACCATCAAAACTACATGTTTCTTTGAGAACATTCGATTATAACTATTTCTACTTATAATCGACTTCACAATGGTTTCTAGTCTCTAGTACAAAAATATGAGATGCTCTCAATAGGATCCCTTGAAGAAATCATAGTCAGGCAAATCATCTTCTAGGATATCAAGTATTACATTGAACAGATCAAGCAAGCATCAGAGTAGGAAGGTTTGGAGATCACCAAAGGAATTATTCTGCAATATGCCTTCACACTAGTCAAAGCTCATATGAAACTCTCATGGCTGTGGAATAATGTATAGTCAATATCTAAGACCATATTAATGGAGGCACTGGAGGTGAAGATGTGTTATGCAGGGGACTTGCCAGTTCAGGTCAAAGTCATTTCAACAGAGTGTAGAGCACGGAACACATACATCACCAATGAACTCCATGAGGAAGAAAATAATTTATCAATTTTGATAAGACTTTGTCCGATCATCATGTTTTGTCTTATATAGCCACCATCTCATATGTAATTTTTCTTTTGTAATAAATGGTATGTAATGAAGTCCAAGAGACATGTGGAATGTGAATAGCCACATATGGAATGTAAAGAGTCATGTATAGAATATGAAAAGTTGTAGGAGTTGAAGAGTCATATGGGATTGGATTCTTGGATTCTTTCCTTGGCTTCTCTTGTAGTGCATAGGAGATAGATCATTCTTTGGAGAATAATGTTGTGGCTTCATGTTCCACTATTAGATCTAGTTTTTAATCTATTGAATAGTGTACTTGGGGTCTTTCATTCATAATCAAGATCTCTATGAGCTAGCATCTCTTCATACACATTTCATGGATGTAGTAGGACTATTGTTGTTATGTTTATGATATATGTTGGTTAATTACATAGTAAGGCTAAAGAACTATTTCATTACTTAGATATGGCTATTATTGAATAGATGTTGTTATGTTTTCATGATTTTTGTTTTTATGTGGACTAATATACGGGTAATCAACAAGCCTTTCTCCTTGTTTTTGAGTCCCCCTTTAGGATAGTACTATTAGTTTTCTAACCAAAAGCTCATTTTCCTTTACCAGCCATGGAAGTTCCCCTATGAACCTTACATTGGGTGTCTCACAAAGCTTACATACTTGCTACCAAAAAAGGTGTTGTGATCTCTTGTGTGTGATTGTAACCATGACATATCTTTGAAACCTTTCCAATGGTGGCTAGAATGTATAGCCGAATGGGAATCCTACACCAAATGGTGTGAGGTTCGATATGGACTTCACATCGGGGAGATCCCCTTACATGTTGGTGACATCCAACAATGTCAACATGTTGGTACTAGAATGAGGGCCAGATGACAAGTTGATCCTTTGAAGTCAATTTGAATCACTTACCTTCTAATGGCTTCATCCCAAATCATAATCTCAAGGTGTTTTTCCAAATATTTATATCTTTCAATCCCTGTAGAATTTTTACATGACTTGTCACATTTGAAATTCAATGGAAAGGGTACCACAACCATCCTTGACTACATGATTCAGTTTTTTCAATTTTTTTTTCAAGTGGTGTTTATTTTGAAGAAATCCTCACAAGGCTGTTTACCCTTACATTGGATGGTAGTGCTAAGAAATGGTGTTATTCTTTACCCATTTCTTCTATCTCACATTTTAAGCATTTGGTTAATGAGCTTCATCACATTTTCGAAAAATATGAATATCAAGATGTTCTTAATGAAATTGATTAACTTAGAATGGAATTGAATGAATCTCTTGAACATTTTTATAATGATTCCTTCATCTTTGTTATCAATTTCCGATGAGGATGTGGACTAGAAATTCTTGGATGAAAATTTTCGTTTCTTAGTTAGGATCTCAAGGAAATATTTTAAATTTGACTGATCATGTTATCTCGATCAAATTGTTTTTCAGAATCCTAAGAAAGAACCGAATATACCTTTTGTTCATTGCCCCACTCATTATGACGTTTCTTGTTTTCAACCTGAACTCATTAGTAAATTGGAAGATCAATTTGTTGATGAAGAATTAATTTTTCTTTCACAAATTTACCCTGATGATAATTTGTTTGATATTATCAAGCAATCATATCTAAAACTTGATACTCCTCGTGTTGACCCTCAACTTGTTAATCAGGTGGAATCCTTGGATCACCATCACCCTGATGATTTCATTTTTTCTGAATTGTATGGGGATGATTTTTCAAGTATCACATATGAATCCTTGTTCCTACAAGAAGATTCATATTTGTCAAAGTTTCAAATGGAGCTTGATGTGAACATCAAATATTTTCTTTTAGGTATATCTTCTTTTGATCAAGAAGATGTCATGCTTATAAATGAGAATTGTTATGTTAATCTAGAAAATCTATCTGATCAACCTCACCTTTCTTTTGAATCTCATGATTTGAATGATGATTCTTGTTTAGATAAGAAATTGACTGTGTTTCCTTAGAATTCACAGTTAATTAAGGTGAGTAGGACACTTCATCCTACGCTGATGATTCTGTTAGGTTCTTGTCACCGTGACAATATTTGTGATTTTGGTCAGTTCAAGATTCTCTTGAAAAATATTATTATTAATGTCATCTCCTGGGATGTAAACTCTCTCTTGAGGGATTCTCGTTTTCTTCACATAAATTTTTTAAACCCTCATGGTAGAAAGTTTAATGTGTTTGTGGCACTTCAATCAATACATCCCACCTCAAGAAAATCTTTAATCTGCATTGTGGAAATGAAGAGTTATATTAATGAGTGTTAGATCATTCAATCTAACCTACCTTTTGCATCATCAATAGAATATTTTAACTTGCACAACATCATGGATTTTCATTAACTTTTTGATATTGCTTACAATATGGGTTTGTCTTTAATCAGGTTTTTCTTGTCAAAGTCACCCCAAAGGTTGTTTCCATAATCCGATTGCAGATTACCTCAAAGAATCTTACCAATTAGGACCAATGATTCATGGTATGTTCTTACATGATTTTAATCAAGTCTTGTATGGTCATGGACTTGGTAATTACTGCTATTGTGGAGTCTTTAATTAAATAGAGTTGTTGAGTGTTTTTCTCCACTGTGATTGCACTTTCTATTTCTATTTGTTAGTGTGTATGTTTTCATTGTTTATCCTTTTCACTGCACTACATTTCACTCTGGTCTTACATGGTCACATATTTCAACTCAAATTAGAGAGTAGATACTATGGATGTATTGAAAGTTCCATTTCACATGACCTGAATTTGTACTGTTTAGTTTAGGATAGGATAGGTTTCATTTCGGGAGGAGCATTGCATTCCTAATTTTCTTTTATTTTCCTTTCTTTTTTTAAATTAGTTTCATTAGTCCTTGAATAAAGATAGTTTTTAGCTTCAATATGATGTCACTAATATTTTGTAAAAGGCAAGCTTTGGTAACACAAAACCCTTGGCTTATCTATTACCCTCTTCTTTGTTTTGGTTAACATCTTTCAATTCGACGATTTTTCAAGGGAAAATATGCCTTTATCCATGAGATGTAAGAAAACCATGATGCCTATATCCATTTAGGATTCCCATTCCTCCACTCGGTCTTGTCTATGAATAGTGTTTTATTGCCTATTCATCTGAGTAGGGTAAGATAAGGGGATTGTTTTTAGTGAATAAAGCATTAGAGGTCTTAAATATGTATTTGAAGGAGAAACCTCTTATGCTGTCAATAAGCTAGGTTCCATATTATGCCTATTGAAAATAATAAGTGTTGATGCACAATATTATGAAAAATAAAAAAATAAAGGGTGAAATAAGAGAAAGGTTTCTTGCATAGGGAGGTGAAGCAAGCGACTTCACCGGGGTATTGTCCAAGATCACTGGTAGCGAAGAAACATTTGTGTTCCTGAAGAAAATCCATCAGGGTATTGTCTAGTCCTTTTGGTATTAGAGCAATGTTAGAGATGTAAAATTCATACTCTGATTATTTTAACTTGTCGTTCTATATTACCCTTACTTACATCGATAGGATAATGATATGGCTTGTGCTATGTTGTGTTACACCGAGCATTGGAATTGAGAAGACTATATCTTTAATCAGGTAAGATTGGGGAGCTAAGGTAACTCATTGATTGAATCAATACTTCCTAAAGAATTGAGACTTCATGCCTAAATGAAACTATTCTATAAAACTTAGGGTTCTCCCAGTGTGTTGCCAAGTGTTGTCGCTATGACAACAACCCTCCAAAATTTTTTCCTAAGTCAATTTTGGAGCCTACATGAACTCTCGATTCAAGCCCTAGTGTCATCACATTGTTTGTTTTGTTAATCTTATATTTTCTCCTAGTGCCACATCCTCCTAAGTCAATGATTACTAAGTGTCGTCACCTAACCTTTAGAAGCACTTGCATTATCTTGTTCATGGTTAGGTGTACTCATGGCTTTCCTTGACTTAGAAAATATCCTTATCACCATGCATGCACATGAAAAGAAAAAAAAAACACTAAAAAAAAAAAACAAAAGCAACAAAATCACCCTTTAAGGAAAAATTGCACTTCACGCTATCAAGGACTTGCTCTTGTGTTGAGTGCACTCATTTGGGTTGAAGAAGTGCACCATCCTTGAGCACACTCCTTCATGATTAGCAAGTGTTCCCTCCTTGAGCACATTCCTTTAGCATAAATACATGCACCCTTCTTGAATGCATGCATGAGATTCCTTGTTTCATGTGGGCACACTCCTAGAAAATAGGATCCCACTTAACTTCCCTCAACTAACTCGTCCACTTGCCGACAAGTGGCAATCATGCCTGAGACATTTTTTCATGTAATCTCTTTTAAATTAACTTAGCTAATCATTCATTCTCATAATGATTCTCATATAGGTTAGGTGCACACCTTTGGATCAGGAAATTCTTCATCAATATGTCTTACAAGTAAGTTTTTCATGTTGAATCTATTAATTACCTTTCATGATTTCATTGTCAATCTTGCTTTCCTTGCTGGCGTTTCCTTGCTTTCTTGTTTATTTAATGACATTTCTATTCAATTTTGGATCTTCAAGTGTTAATCTGTTGTCACAGACTGAAACTCTACATGTTCCTTGACTCTTCACATTCTAATCATGATTCTGACAACATCCATAAAATATTATAGATCTTTCTTCTTCTCATTTCTATCATGAAATCTTGCTACTAGCCTTTTCCTTAACATTTTCTCTAGAAGAGCTCAGTTATGGAACTTGAAGCCCAATCAACTCAGAAAAATGTGCCCAGAAAAGACAAGTTTTCCTCTTGAGCACACTCCTTCATCACGGAGATCTGCACCCTCCTTGAGTTGACAAGCACACATCGAAGGCCTGAATTTTTTTGCTTCATCCCTTCAGCATGTGCCAGTGCACCCTCCTTGTCCTTGAGGTCATGAGCACACCTTGAAGGCCTGAAGGCCTAAAGATTCATTCCTTTGACTCTTCATGGTGCACCAATGTTCCCTCTCTATCTCTTTGAGCGAATGAGTGCACCGTGAAGGCATTAAGACCTACAGACTCACTCATTCACCTCTTCGAAGTGCACCCTTGCGGCCTTGATTTTTTCCTTCTCTTGCTTGAACACATGAGTTCACTACAAAGCACTGAATGACCCTTGAACCCCCTTAGTGCTTTGAAAGTCTTCCCTCTTTGTTTTCATGTATATTTTATTCCCATGCATGTAATTATGTTCTTCCATTGATAGACTTACATTCTTAGTTACATTTAATGGCTCTTTGAATACGATTTGCTAAGATATTGTTGCAATAGTTAGGATATTTCATAAAGTTAATCTTCTCACATGAGTATGCTTCCACAAACAAGTGTTCGAGGTACAAGTATTTTCACTCTTTCATCATTTGTTTGGTCCATCCCTCCCGTTACACATAAAGTAGCCTCCAAAGAAGCCTACGAAGCAAGCATTAAGGAAGTAGTTGAAGTGGCAAAGCCACCCATTCCCATATATGCAGATGCACAGTGCTTCATAGATAAGTCTACTGAGGTCACATGGGGTGACATAAAATATACTTCATGCATCAATAATTTTTTGAGAACTTAGAAGACTTAGAAGTGTTCATCAATATCAAGTGGTCAAGAACACACAGGATCACATGCAGATTCCAATTCATCTCCTGTGTGGAAGTGATTGGGTGGATTATTACACACATGGGTGACTCTAACCTTGTGCTTTGTAGTGAAAGTGGTGGTCATCTTGCCACCTATAATGGAAAAGACATGTAGACTAATTACAATATTCTTGGGCCCAAAAAATATGAAAATAATGACTTATACATCAGATGGGAAGATCTCGACACAAGTGACATCATCAAATCTTAGTGTCAAGAGCCTGCTAAGTTTCACCACCATCCATCTGTAGTTTATCTGACTAGGATTCTTAGAGATGTATATCAGTATATTATTTACATGTGTTGTTAGTAACACGGGCAGAAGAATGTTGAGGTGTTTGAGGAAAATTGGATATATATGCTCAAAATGGTGGTTACCCATGGTAAGATCTTCAATTGGGCAGATATTTTGTCAATTAAGTTGCAATGTCATATGGGGTAAGAAAAATCATATTTTAGGGTGAATCAAGCATAAAAAAACTATATGTATGCATTTATTTTAGATAGAATCTGTGCACAATATGATTTCCCAGGAATGTACTAGAATATGACCCCTAAAAACAAGTTCCCAGTTTACTTCCACTATAGATTATTGTTAGAATCAAGCTTTAGAGGTGCATATGATAGATTGGATGAGAACTTCTTTATAGTTATATTCCACATGATATTCAAGATCGATCCTCCTTGCATGACCGATAATGTGAAGGAGTCACTATAGGATATCGTGGATTGGTTTGCAACATATGAGAGTACATACATTTGATGATTCAGATGCCAAATCTACCCTCATCTCATGTTTTGATATGTGACCAATAAGGTGGTCATGCAGGAGGTAGCATATTAGTTAGACAAGTGGTTGTTAAGATTACTTCACAGGAGGAAGAAACCCCTTTGGCCCACCTTCCCTTTGAGGATTGGATTACATGAACTAAAGGGCCATAATGCAGCAACTGCAGAAATAAAAGAGCTCAATTTCTTTCACATTTCAACTAAATACTTTCATGGATATGATCCCAAGAGAGTCTACATGCAACATTGTCAACGAATCAGTTTCAATTGGGGATATTCATCAATTTCTAGTGCAGAAGATAAGCAAGTGAAGAACTAGTACAATGTGGTTAGAAAGATACATCCTAGTATGGAGACTGGTTCACCCCAAGATCCACTAGATCAAGACATACAGGTATAGGAGGGAGAACAAATAACCCCTTAGATTAAGGGTGTATCACGTAGGAAGAGGATCAAGTATGATTTGACAGGAGAAAGCAGCAGGAAATGGAAAGATGATCCTTTGAACATAGAAGCTATTCAAGCAGAACAAGAAAGAATATGAGTAGAAGAAGAGGAGAAGAGGAAGTGAGATGAGTTACTTATGAAGCAACATGAAGAAGAAGAGGAACAAAGAAGAATATTGATGAGCCTCGGTATTACAACAAGAATGTTGTAACTCCCAAGGCTACCAACCTTAATTATCAACCCTAGGTTCGTACAAACTTAAGAGGTATCGACACTATATGTGTAGCATAGAATATTTCATTCCTTCGATGTCATGATGTAATGGAGTGCCTGTATTGAAGTGAAATCCTAAACTAGTTGTAGAAAATGAATCGAAATGGAAAACTTAACCTATTGCAAGAAAGAAAGTACAAGGAAAAAAACCTATTCTAATTGCATAAATATCATGAACTAAATTTAAACCATTATATTTAAAAAAGTTTAGATCCATTAACATAGTTAATTAGAGGTGGCAATCAAGAAAATCATCATTGTATTGTCCAATCCATAAATCTGTCCATTAGCACAAATCGTTGAACTGTTTTACATGGGTAAAGTGTCAAGTCCTAAGTGGCCTTTAGTATTTCCTAATAATTTATTTAGAGCCTAGGGGTATTTATTAGATCCTAAGGGAAAGTAACCAAGCTTCTTGAGTGAATCTGGGCAAGTATATGCATGTTGGAAGGCTACTATAGGAAACTACAGGATGTCCAGATTTACTATAGGAAGTTGTAATTCATCGAATGACCAAGATTTACTACAGGAAGTTATAATTCATTGAATGACCAAGAAAAGCAAATTCAAATTGGATGGGACAAATTTTATTATCTAATAGGATTTCATAGGTCTCCATTCCAAGTGGAATCACTCAAAACTACCTCTATTAACCCATGCTAACAAATGACAAAAATTTCTAGTCTAAAATCTAGAAATTCTAGAACTAGTGAGCTAGTAAATTGATTAAATGCCTAGCCTAATGAAGTGAAAATGCAATGGGGTAAATTTTTTTATTAACTAGAATGTTTTTGTGATCTAATGAAAGTGGAACCAACTAGATTGAAGTTCGTTAGCATGCTCTAAAAAATAGCAGAAATTTGCTGCTATTTGCCACAAAGGAGTTCCCGAAATCTAGATTTGGGAATAAGAAAACTAATCCAAGTATCTCAATGATTACTATGACCTTTCAAATATGTTCGAAGGATGAAATTATGCTTTTGATCCTACAAAATAACTTGCATCAACTATTTAACTAAATCCTACAACAAAAAATCATTAATACTAAATGCATAAATATAAAGAAACAAGAACAAGAGATGCATGTGAATAAGAAATGAAAAGAAGAAAAGAAAATGATACAAAAGGTCTCTGAGGCTCCTAGGATGGCCAAGCGCAAGGAAAATTAGAGTCCTATGAAGGAGACCAAGATTTAGAAGCTGAAATGTCACCAGTTTTCATTATTTCCATCAATACAATTACATCCCTGCAAGAAATGATAGTGGAGATGAAAATATAGGAGTTCTCTCCACAAGAGGACTAAGAAAAATATACTCCTCGAGGAAAATTCAACTTGGTACTTATACAAAATGATTAGGAATCATTCCCCATGAAAGGAGGAATATTTATCCACCAAAATCCCTTGATCAGTGGATTTGGTTCCCAATACTAGGAACCTGCATTAAATGGCAGTGAACACATTCCTAGATTTTCTCATTCATTGGAGCTCCACAATCTATTCCATAATTCCATAATATCTTGTTGATTTATTATTTAATATTGAACCTCCTGTAGTAGGGAGCAAGTCCATAAATTATCTCCTTGTCCAAATCTTCATAATCTGCCCAATATTCTCGTAATATTCCACAAAAATAAATAATATGAGGTACAAATATGTAATTATTCATAAACCTTCCTAATTAATGTATTAAAATTAAAAATACATTATCTAATGAAAAAAGAGAGGTTTAATGTGCTGAAGGATGGTTCAATGGGCCTTAATTTATGCCTAATTTAGAGGTCCGTCATACCCCGCTGCTGAAAGTGTTTCTCATCCTCTGAGAAGCTTAGTGACCTCATTATGCCTCCTTCATGGCCTTGGTGGCCTCTCTCTTGTGCATTCCTAAGTTCTTTCTCTTAAGAATCTTGGATATAAGTTTTGCAGGGACAAGCCCAAAAATGTTGTTGTTCTTTTCATGATTGTTCAACAGTCTTTCAAGAAAAAAAACATAACTTTCTTCTTTGCAAGTGAACTTTGTTGGCTTGTAGATCCATTTCATTCATATCCTCTCCCTTGAAACCTTCATTCCATTTTCACTCATTTTTCCAAAATTGCTTGTGCATAGAAAAATCACAGTATTCCTTGAGACCATTAGCCTACCTTCTTCCCCTTATTCAATATGGGTTCTTGAATATTTTTTAGTTTGGAAAGGCCTTCCACATCCTTTTGCAACATTGTGCTACCTTGTTCCACCATTTTGACACCTCTTAAACCTTCAAAATTTCTTTAGATGAGAACTAGGACATCCTGTAGTAATTCTTGTAAAAACTATAGGAAACCTTGTTAAAACTACAAGAAACCTTGTTTAAACTTGTTTTGAGCAGAAGTGATAGTTTGAGCGTAGGGTAGGCCCTCAACTTGATTTCCATGCCTTACTCTCATTTCTATAACATCTTTTAGGCTTTGGACAAAAGCTAGAAAGAGATTAGAGACCTCTTGGAATGCCTCTTTTCATCATTGCAGTTTGAGTTCTATTTTAATGGTGAATGTATTCTTGCCTTTTGTTGCCTTCTTCTTTTTTTTTTTAGATGATTGCCTAACAGCCTTGGAGTTCTTTGTTTTGATTATGTCTCTCTTAGGCACTACCATTTTTGGTTTTAGCACCATTTGTTCCTTTCTTCCTTCTTTTAGAAACATTCTATCTTCTTGTATCAGCCATTCCTTCTCTTTTAGAGTCTTCTAACTGTATCGGAGTGATGAGAAATGATGTAGAGGGTTTGGAGGATGATGCTAGGGCTCAGAGGGAGTAGTGTAGGTTTGTGAAAATGGAGAGGATGCTCTGTTTATTTTTTTCCAAGAATTTTTCAGGGTTAGACAGAGTGTCGAGTTTGTTCTTGAAAATATTAATTTTTTTCTTATGAAATGGGATGGATGAATGATGGATAGATAGTGGATATGAAGTGGATGGAGGGCTTGGAGTGCTGTGGTGATTTGGCCTTTGCAGAATTTTTTTCTTTTAACTGTTGTCCCCATTCCTTTAAATCATCACCATTCCTAATTTGAATTTTCCACATTGCATGAGTGAATGAGTGAGCTAAAATAGGTGGTCAAGACTGTTGACCCATCCTTAGATTATAAAACCTCATCTCTCATGCATTGGAAACAAATTTCTAACTATAATATGCTCAAGAAAAGAGGTCAAGAATATTTCATACCTGTATGATGCAGGAGCATCAATGACCCAAGTCAAAATCGAATTTTGGAACCTTCCAAAGGAGAATGTGTGGCATGAGGACGAGATTTCCTCCAAATCTGATTGAGTTTGTTTGTAATTTGTTATTTTATGTAGATTTTAAGGGATGTGAGTGAAGATAGGGATTGATAAGATCTCACTTGATATGATCTGTATTGTGTTACTCTAGTTAACTGTAAGTGTGAGTGCGTAGTAGAGGAGGCCCAGTATCGATGTAAAAATTGGTAGAGGGTTGCCACTCCATGGGGCATATTGTTAGGATATTCCGACACATAGGAAATAGTTAAGTTCAACTTGGTCTAGTATAGAGTTAGGTAAAGTGTGTTTCTTTAC
>APFE031329388.1:140332-165034 GCA_000404065.3 Pinus taeda
AAGTGGCATAAGTTGCAGAGAATGCTACAAAAGAGACAAGTAATGATACAAAATGGATCTAGCATAAACCTCTAAGTCTGAGAAAAATATTCTTATAGAGGTAAAAAGTTAAAAGGAGCTAAAATGGCACAAATGCATGGAAAATCAAATTCAGGTAACCATAAGGGTTGAAAGCAGAGGATCATGGAGATCGGATATCAGAGATTGGGGAATGTAAAGGATTGGGACGCACCAGACCCATACGACCTGCAATTGTGATTTGTGATGAAGGTGTGGACCCGATAAGGTTATGGACGCGATTTCATAATATTTGAAATCCTGTTGAATCACCCATGATGTGTTTTGCGTGCATTCGCTTGTGTACTTCCATTATTTGGCTATTTCGGCTAGAATAAGGCAAAGTGATCGAGTGGCCATGCCTACCAGTTCCTTTCCATTTGTAAACGGATTCTTGTAGTGAAACAGTCGAGCTTCAATGAAGGAGGTGACTATAACTGATATATTATAAAAAGAACAGGGAGTTCAACTAACAAGGCTAAAGGTTACTGAGATTTGGTTGGAGGTCGAGCAAACCACTGATAACACATAGAGATTAGATTTATGCTCAGGAGAATCACAAAGAAGCCCAAGAGGCTTAGAGATGCTTGAATGTTGAGGGTAAGCCTAGAGAAGGCAGTCTCCGAAGTCGGGGTGACTTAGAAGTAGATGGTAACTTGGAGGTCAAGCGAAACCAGAAGCTTGCGAGAGCTAAAGCCAGAGCTGAGAGCATAGACAAAACAACAAAGTGATCAAATGATCAAGCTCTTGCTGATGTCCGAAGCGTGCTGAATACAGAAGAAGGAATTCCAGAGACAGTTAAAATAATTCTGAGGGAGTTGTTGCAAGCTAGAGCTCAAGATAGCTCAGAGCGCTGACTGAAGGAGTCTAGTCCAGAGAAGCCTAGATCTATCTGCAGAGTAACGACAACTAGGGGCAAGATGGTATTCTAAGCTCATAGGTACAGTTTTAAACCTATGGAGTTAAGTGTGGAACTTGTAAAATAAGCATTACCATAATCCCAAAGAGCATAATTGAGTGGATTAGAGCTCAAGGAGATGTAGCCCAAGATATCAGGGTGAACTCCAAATTATATTGTCACCTTATGTGGTTTTCTTATTTGCTGCACTGTTTTACTATTATGTGTTTTATTTCAGTTTAAGCAAATCAGCTTAAAGGACTTAACAATTAAATGCAAACAAAGACATACACCTACTTCAAGTTCTTTTAATTCCGCATTTATCAATCACAAGCATAGATCTTGGAAATTGTTTAAGCTTTGGAGTGGGAGAGGTTCTTGTAAGCTGACAAGAATCCTTTAGTGCCCCATTTCAAATCGAGTAAGGTGGATGATGGAAAAACTCAAAGAAGTTGAGTTGGAAATGAAAATGGAAGTGTCCATTTGTGAAGCAGAAAAGGGTGAAGTTTGTTAGGATATTCCGACACATAGGAAATAGTTAAGTTCAACTTGGTCTAGTATAGAGTTAGGTATAGAGTTAGGTAAAGTGTGTTTCTTTACCGTTGCACATTTTGTAACTTACAATCCGACGGTCACGATATGTAGTGGTCCGACGGTTCATTCTCTCCTCTGTATTACCGACACTTGATCCGTGGCTGGACACCCGATTGGTCCATGAATTCTATTTAAAGCGTATGGAGGGTCATTTGTAGGTTAACCGTGCATGAGAGAAGCTTATGTAAATTTTCATTCTTTTATTAATAAATTGCCTGTAGTAGCCACGTTGGCGCAGGCCGTGGACTCTTTCCCTCTCTGAGGGTTTTAACCACGTCAAAATACTGGTGTATTGATCTGTGATCTGTTTGTGAGCGGTGTCCTTTTGGTGTTCTGTCTGAGGAACTTACTCTGTAAATTCCTACACATATGTAATAATTTTTTTGTAATTTCCATCTTGTTGAATAATTGATTGAAGTGTGGTGTGGATGCACTGTTCTAGTGTAGAAATTCATTTGTAGCTATGTATTGGCGTTCTGGACCCTAATTGGGTATTTTTCTCTGTTTATGTGTATTTATTGATAATCACAGTTGATTAGTGTTGAAGGATTAAATCGATATTAAGCACTAACCCTTTATTAAGCCAAGTATATTTAAGTTTTGTATTGAGCACATGGGTATTATTCGGACAGTGGGAAATGGTATCTCGTGCAGTTATAAATTGGTAAATGGTATTTCTAAAATTCACACGATTAACCTTAGCGGTCGACACGTAGCATGAGAAAACCACTTTTCTTGTGCACTCGACCTGATATCAGTCGTGCAAGAATTCACATGGGATTGCGCGATAGCTATTTTATCATGCGGGATTGATTGATGGTGGAGATCAACCAAGCTAGTTGGTGAGCAGGTGACGGAATAGCCGTTGGATCGGACGGGACAGATCAACAGTGGAGATTAGGAGCACACGAAAGTCAAACGTTGAAATAAATATGTTAGCTATGTGACACACGGTTGACGATGATTGGCCAGGTTTTGTTATGAATACTGCTAATTAAAATGCTTCCAATGTATATGTGGGCCCATAACCAACAGGTCCACGTATTGATTTTAGGATGCAGTTTTGCTGCATCAAAGTGGTATCAGAGTGGGGAAAGGTTTCCCGCGAGAAAGAGTGTGCATGCAAAAGGAGGAGGTACAATTATGTTGAAGATTGGAGAGTTTGTGGTCTTTATATTGTTGTACAGGTAGTGATAGAAGAAGTTGAGAAGATTGCAGCAACCTAGAGCAAGGAGTGCTCAAATGGTTCTAAAGAAGAGAGAACCATAGAGATGCCGAAAGACAAAGCTCATAGGAGAGAAGCTTACTGAGTTATCATGTAGCAAGGAGGACTTGTTACTATAGAGGCTTTGTTGCAGCTCACGAAAATATCATAAAGGAAATTCCATAGAGGATGTGGGTAGAATTGCTAAGGGATGAAGGAGACATATGACCAGGAGGTCATAAAATTTTTGTACCGTGGGAGTCTGATGTAGGAGCATCAACGACCCAAGTCAAAATTGAATTTTGGAACCTTCCAGCGGAGAATGCGTGTTATAAGGACAATATTTCCTCCAAATCTGATTGAGTTTGTTTGTAATTTGGTTTTTTACATAGATTTTGAGGGATGTGAGTGAAGATAAGATTGATCGGATCTCACTTGATCTAATCCATATTGTGTTACTCTATTTAACTATAAGTGTTAGTGCATAGTAGAGGAGGCCCAGTATCAATGTAAGACTTGGTAGAGGGTCGCCACTTCATGGGGCATATGTAATAATTTTTCTGTAATTTCCATCTTGTTGAATAATTGATTGAAGTGTGGTGTGGATGCACTGTTCTGGCATAGAAATTCATTTGTAGCTGTGTATCGATGTTCTAGACCTTAATCGGGTATTTTTCTCTGTTTATGTGTTTTTATTGATAATCATAATCGATTAGTGTTGAAGGATTAAATCAAGATTAAGCACTAACCATTTTATTAAGACAAGTTTCTTTAAGTTATGTATTGAGCATGTGGGTGGTATTCAGAAAGTCAGAAATGGTATCTCGTGTGGTTATAAACTGGTAAATGTTATTTCTAAAATTCACATGATTAACCTTAGTGGTCAACACATAGCATGAGAAAACCACTTTTCTTGTGTGCTCTCGACCTGATATCGGTTGTGCAAGAATTCACACAAGATTATGCGATAGCCATTGGATGATGCATGATTGATCAATGGTGGAGATCAGCTAAGCTAGTTGATGAGTGAGTGACACAATAGCCATTGGATTGGATGGGATAGATCGACGGTGTAGATTTGGAGTGTAAAAAATTCAAACGTTGAAATAAATATGTTAGTTATGCGACACACGGTTGATGGTGATTGATCAGGTTTTGTTGTGAAGTGTGCTAATTAAAATGCTTCCGATGTATATGTGGGCCCATAACGCATAGGTCCACGTATTAATTTCAGGATGCATTTTTGCTACATCACTGTACCTACCTAATGGTTGTTGGAGAGGCATGCATGCTGCTACTGAGTTGATGATCGATCCCTGCATCCCTGGAGGTGCCAATTTTCTTTGCGTGCTTTTGCACAAGTCTTCATAGCTTGTTAATTCTTTGACTGATAAGGTTGTTGTGTGCAATTTTATTTCAAGTGTTCAACCTTTTGCTGGTGAAGTGGATGGATTGCTTCCTAAGGAGAGTTTTCCCCCTTTTTAGTCTTCAGAAATGGCTTCATGTTTCTCAAGGTGGCTAGATCTTCTACTGCGTGAGTGAAAAAAATAATTGATGCTGAAATCTATTGTAACAATGCACACTGCTTACAAGAGGAATCATATTTCTGCAATAGTCATTTTATTCCTCTTTGAGAACTTATTGATGTGTGTGGGATTAATGTAAAGTCATAAGAGGTATAAGGACAAGGTTAAAATCATCAAGAGGTGGTGTAGGTGGTGGAAAAGATGTTTTTGTTTTTTTTCTTCATGTAAGGTAGAGTGGAATTTGAAGATGGATTTTGGTTATATGGAGTGGACAAGTGATGAAAGTGGTGTTGAGGGACCTATATCAACCTTCCCCAAGGAATATATCACCTTTTGACCCATTTCTCCAATCATCTTTCCTGTTGTAGCTTCTTCTTGGCCATCTTGTAGTACTACAAGATCTTGCTGTAGTAATTTAGGACAACCTCTTGTAGCAGATTTGTTTGCCCCACATGCTTACTTGGTAATTTCCCCTCATTATCCCTTCATTACTTGTAAAAACCATTTCCCTTAATTTTGAGCTTTTATCCTTTTGCTTCACACATTCGCCTAGACAATTACCCTTCAAAAAATAATTCCCCCTTCCCAAAACCCCTTTCTCCTGTGTGAAACACATTCCCATACAAATATTATATTCCCCCCTTATTAATTTCCCCTTTTCCCTTAAAAAACCCACTAAAACCCTTTTATCCTAAGTCATTTCATAAACTATACCCCTACATTATATAATTAAGCTCCCCGACATTAATATTCCGCGACACCCTTTTAACTCACCAAACCTTGGTGTAGAGTTAAAAACCCCACCATATAACCCATGGTCCCACATTTTATTAACCTGCTGCTTATATTTAAATCCCATCATTATTTGTTAATTAATTACAATTCATTGCAATTAAACCTCGAGCCCTGCCAACCACTTTCCAACTCCATCCATGCAACTTCATCGCATGATATCCCTCTGATCTCCCACCTCCAGATCCAACGGTGCACATCCATATCGCGCGGATTCATCATCTGATAGTTAACGGCCTGAGAGCACACAAGATTCATGGTTTTGGTTGAACACTATTTGGCTACGTGGTGGCACCAAGTTATATCGTGTGCTCGTGAAAAATACTACCCTCCACCCAAAAGTGGTACAATGTCACACAAAACCACCTCCCCACCTAAAACCAAAACTGCCCACTATTCATTCAATAAAACGCGTGCCAAAATCTAATCGTTATTGGTTAAAAGGCCGAAAAAGCCCCAATTTTCTCTTTTCACTCATTTTCATTGTAAACCTTTGTTAACCAATTCTGACACCTTGAACCTTTGCGTGACCATTTTTACCAACGTTTTCCACCCAAAGATGTTGCAAACACCCAATTGAAGCAACGAATAGATGGCTGAAGCCTTAGTAACCACTGCAGCTACCATAGACCCTTGTCTGCACACCAAACCATCAGATTTCTAGGTATTCTTGATATAACTAGAATGGTCCTATAATTTAAAGTTATACGCAGTAATTATCCAAGTTTAATTAATTAAATTAATTAAAAATCCTTCCTGAACTAAAGAAAACCTTACTATGCATCCAAACTGCTTTTTACAGATTGAAATTACTGTCCCCACTGTTCCAGACCTTCTAACCTTACTCCTAAGGCCCCATAAAGAGTAATTTAGTTGAATAAAACAAATTATGGCTTCCCAAACCTCTCTGGATGTAAGACCTCTACAAACCCCTCACCTGGATATTGACTACCTCCCCTTAGCCAACAAAGAATTTCAAATCAAAGACAATGCTTCCCCTACCTACCTACTGAAACTCCACTACTAGAGTAAAGGCAATTTTTTGAACCAGAATGATGAAATTCACTTATGGGAGTCTAATTTTCCCAAGTACCTGTTCCTAGAAGTACACCTTTTCCTAGAAATCATCCACTTTTGCCAAGCTTGTTATGTTCCCAGTTAAAGAGCCATAGTCACCCCTGACCAATAGTTTTTATTCACTATTATAGCAAAATAAATAAATGAAATGATGCAGATCCAGCCAAGCCCAAATGAGACCCCGCTTTCCATTAAAGGTTTACTTGAACTCTACACAAAGCTAGACCTTCCCAAGAAAGCTCAGATCTTTCAAACTTTCATCATTGAAGAGTCTCGTACTCCAACAAATAGTCCTCCATATGCTGCCACCATTTTTTCTGAGAGAGGAAGAGAAATTATAACCATGCTCTCTTGCATTCTAGGGTACACCATAGATGAACATGTGGATGAGGTTTTCCTTGCTTTCCTTTCTATATTTTGCCCAAGCAAGCCTCCTACTATAGTTTACAACTATGCTCAGTTCATGGTAGGAAGAATCCATGAACAGTTTATCAAATTACCAAATAAGAGAGTGTTCAAATACTCTTCATTTTTGTTTCACATGTTCCTATATTATCGGATCAAAAAATTTCCAATCAGCATCCAAAAGTTAGACACCAAAGGCAATCCAAGATCTGTCATTTATTAAACACCATTGATCCAAAGATACTCCACTGTTTTTTCCTATATAGAGTTCATTGACTCATTTGTTCATCTAGTTATAAACATGCTAACCAATAGCTATCAACCCATGATCAGTCAGGAGATTAAAAGAGTTTTACAGTTGGCAAAGAACAATAGAGTGGGAGACTAGTATCTATACCAAGACCACACATAAATCAGAATATATGGATGCCAACTCACTCCCTACAATATTCCCAAATACCTCCCCATGAGGATATTTGCATTAGATTATTGTAGGAAAATCATAAACTTTGATGAAGTTAATTTCCTATCAGTTAGGAAGAAGACTCAGTTTAAAATGAAAAACCAATTGGGCCCCTTTATTCGTAATAATAGGGAAGCTGGACCAGAGGTAGATAAAATCTTGCATCAGATGAATTTCAAGAGCAGTTTTATGTGGCAATATGACCCTCATGGAGTCATAAATAAACTAAGGCTCAAATTCAAATTGAGTCCTTTCATACATGATCCTAGGCCAGACATTGTGAGATTTTCCAACCAGTCAGAATGGTTGGAAAACACTTTGATAGATGTGGATAATACTGTAGTAGATGTGGAGAATACTTTGATAGATGTGGAAAAGCATATTGATACTAGTTCATTTATGCAGGTTCCAGCCCTAGAAGAACATATGACTATTACTCCCGTTTTACAGACTCCAGCCAATGAAGATAGAAACGTGAAAAGAACCATGGAAGAAGGTTCTAGCTCTGGGATGGACACCACAGATGACCAATTTGAGATCAGTTACAGGAAAAGGCGCAAGCTTAATCCTGTAATTGAACAAGAATACACCATTGAGACAGTGAAAATCACTGACACTAACACAATGGTTGGAAGAAGTAAAGGCCCAACAGCTTCAGAAGAAACACACCAACCTTCTACTTCAAACACTCAACTTATTGAAAAACAACTTAGCATTGAAGTCTCTTCATCCAACAAGCCTGTGGATAAAGAGAAAGATATTAAAGAGAAGTACAGGGAAATTAAGCTGAGGAATGAGGCATTGAAGGCTGAAACTTATGCCCAGTACTTCAAACAAACACCTACCAATCAAAATAGATTAATGTCAGCCTTTGAAATTAAGACTGGAAAGATGCAAATGAAATTCATGCAGCCTACAGTCGAACAACCAAAATGATCAATAGACTATAAGAAAACATATTTGGAAGTTTTGGCTAGGGATGTTCACCCTATTGACCAAATTGAGTTCTATAAGTAGGCAGGAGAGATGATTTATTCCACCATGACAAATAAATCAATGATGGTGCACAAACTCCAAAGCTCACTGGATAACGTTACAACACATTATAAGCTAGAAGAGGCATCCTCACGGGCCAAAGACAATAGGATCAAGTCACTGGAAGACTTGGTGATTGAGCTTGGGTATAATCCCAATGATGTAAAGGCTGCAGAGAAACTAATAAAAAAGAAAAATGAGGATATTGCTTCTTTGAAGAAGCAACTGAAGCTACCTCATTCAGAACATCCACAGACCAAGGAGGTCTTAGAACCTAGCAAGAGGAGATGATGGACCTCATTCTCCAATTAAATGATAAATTGAAAGAAATGGAGAAGGAGTTGGACAACTTAATATAGTTGAAACAGGCTAGCCTTGAGACAACCACTGGCACTTCCATTCCAACAGTCACTACAATAGTATCATCAACCTTGGTAGCTTCATTGGCTCCCATAGTTGCACTGGTTATAGCACTTCCAACTGCAACGACATCTACATGAACAACAGGTTCAACAACAGCAGTAGCTCAGCCAAGTTATGGGGTAAGCAAATTGGTCAAAGCAATGGAGGACATGTCCATTCAGACCACAAAGATAAATAGACTTAAAGAAAAGATAACACGTCTAGAGGACGAGAAGAAACTTGCATAGATTATGCACAAGAATGAAGTTAAGAAGTCAACCAGGTTGAATGAAAGAATGAAGAATTTGGAGAAAGAGCTAACATTGAAGGAGCCACTTTCCCGAGCTAAAGAACAATTATGGGCCAATATCATTGACTCTTTCAATGATATTTGGTCATCTATACAAGTCATCTTTGAACAAAATGATTTAGTCAAAGAGGCTACAACAACAATTCAGAGAGTTAAGGCTGAACTTGGAGACATGTAAGAAGAAACCACCAAAATAATCCAATTCCTTAACTCTAAAAATAAATATGAATTGTAGGAGCTGGACATAACTGACAGGACTAGCACCATACTAGAGGTGAAGAAAGTGCTCACCGAAAGGAACCTAATGATGAACCTTGAGGACAAATGCCAAACCATGGAGCTGGCTATAGATAGGTTCATGGTTAAGTTTGATGCTTTGAGGCAAAAAGGTCTGCCAAATCCCTTAGTGATAAATGACAGATTGATGCCACATGAAGAATACAACAGGAAAATCAAATATCTGGCAAGAGATCAAGCCAATAACTCTTCTATGAAAGGGATGCCTATAGGAAAGGTTTTGTACCAGACTTTTGACAACCTATTTTACCTCCAGCATGAGGTAAAACACCTTTTTGTGAACAGACGCACCTTTGCAAAGTACACAGAAGTAGATGAAATGTACAGAAATATGGTAAATATCAAATTACCAGATGCAGACTTATGGGAAAAGTGAAATGACTTATTTTAAAAATGCAAGGTAAAAGTGAAAACAGAGCCGTAAAAGAAAAGAAATAGGTCAGCCTATGTCAAAGAGTATCAGATGAAAGAGTATCAATTAAAAGCCAAAGTAAAAAGAACATTCAGCGTGGAAGACCAACAATAGAGGAGAATAAACAACAAAAGATCAAAGAATAAGATAGCACAACCTAATAAACAGGGCCATATTGCAGTAGTTGAATATTTGTCTCCATCTTCTTGCATGAAGATATTTCTTTTCCCTAGATTAATTCCCAAGACAGTTTGGGATTTTTTGTAAACCATTTTTTGTATAAATAATTCATAATTCAAAGTATAGAGTGTGGATTGCTAGACATTTATATAGTTGTATTGATCTGTAACCTGAGGGTTCATTATACCAATTTTTCAATTCAATAGACTGGATTGAGTAATAAAGAGAATGCATTACAGGATTCATGTGTTGAGCTACTTCAGTGAAGTATTTTCTTTTTGTAAAATTGTTATTTTCTTAAGTGTTTCACAAACTTGCATGTTATCTAAACTAAATGAATTAACTGGAATTATATTACAGAATTTGTTTAAGTACACTCTATCTTGAATGAATAATCATTTTAATGTTTTCTTCTGATATCCAGATTAGGGAATCCTTCATTTCTCCCTAGTTTCGATTGAACCCTACCATTTCCTTCATTATCTAGTTTAAGGAACCCTTAATTTCTCCTTGGATCCGATTGAAAACCACTTCACCATCTAGCCTTAAGATCTAAAATTTACTCAGCTACCTTGCCCTGTAAACACTATCTTTAGAACTTGATCTAGTCCTATTTTCTTGACACTTTACCCCATACCCCAATGTAAAAGACATCCCTCTATCCATCTAAGTCAGTGATTCCACCACCAAATCAAAATAAAAACCCAAGTACAATCATAACTAGCCTAAAATAAATTAACTAAACAAAGTTAAATCATAAAGAGAGAGCCCTCTCCGAGCATTAGGAAGGCTATATCCTGATCTCCAAAGTAGGTTTGTTGTTACCTCTATCATTTCTTTTGTAACAACTCTAGAGAAATTTTGGAGTGATAACACGGTCAATCGAAGCGTCCTTTCATCATTTGAGGAGAGCAAGGTAAGCCATCATGGAACACCCTTCATCAATTTAGTAGAATAGGATAGATAGGTTATATAGGAGTGGCATGTATAAATATTTTAGGTTAAAAATCCCTGACTCTATGGGTGATTGACTCATAGTCCCACGAGGCGTTTTAGGTTAGGATGATGCAGTTGCGATTGTATCACAATTGCAAGTGATACATCCATGATGGTATCAAATTTGTGTAAAAAATAGATGTGAGGATCCTCCGACCATCAAAAATATAGGTGAGCAACCCATCATGAATTTGAGAATAGTCAAAATGGTGTGCATAGTTATTTAGGGGAACATTTGCGCACCCCTTGCGATCATTTGGAAAACAAGCACAAGGCTAACGATTTTTTGTTTTTTTATGTTTTTGAGGTTTTTTTAGTATTATTAATTGGATGAATCTCGATAGGATGGTATTATGGATGGAGCGAGATTGGGTAAAACCACGTGATGTAATGGTTGTTGACTCCTAGGCCTAGCAAACAATAGCTAGATTAGTGTTATTGAAGTTCCTTCAAAACCCTTGATGTGATCACAGGAGGAGTTACTGCGATTTGGGATTGGGCATTGATGGCCAAACTATAAAGTTTTTAATATCAAAGGGTCCGATCTTCCCATATCGATGGAGGTTGATATATATTTCGTGATGGTATGGGTGCCTCAATGGGAGATACTGCTAATAGATCCCCCTAATAGCAGGATCTGATTGGCTGACTAGGTCATTCAGTGGTGCAAGCTAGATCCGTATGATGCAGGGGGGCATCAATATTGAGTCTATTCTATATCTGGAGACACAAGAAATGCCATCAATGATACCCCACATCTTTGGGACCTCAGCCCATCACCGAATTACGAGGGTTATTATTGGAGTGTTGGAGTAGATGCGTGTCAAAACCATTTTTTATTGGGCTATATTGGTACATCATGGGATGACCACCCAATTGACACATGTGGTGTGGTAGGAGCTATGTGGGTTCTGATATGGGAGCTTTATGTGTAGTTTTCTATATAAGTAGGCAATCTTGCTATGTCTTATCATCTGTGTGGACCCGACATGCCCTAGAGACCCACGAATCAA
Organism: Pinus taeda; assembly: GCA_000404065.3. Lineage (NCBI taxonomy): Eukaryota > Viridiplantae > Streptophyta > Pinopsida > Pinales > Pinaceae > Pinus > Pinus taeda. The sequence goes on from APFE031329388.1 coordinate 151,994, forward strand.
GTAGTGAGAATAATTGATACCTTAAGAAAGTGAAATCAAGGTCAGTCAATATTGGATAGAAACAACCAAGGGTTGGTTTCTTTCCAACCCTCATGATCATGTAGTTTCCATATGCCGGGATGGACTTTAAGGGTGATTTTACGTTAAAATTGGAAACTAGGGCCAAATTCCACTTTGGAAAACTAATTTTATGTATATTATGATTTCATTCAATTCCTCTTTTTGAGGGCACCAAAATTAACCTAAAGATCATCAAATTTGGACAAGGGAAAGTGTACTTATTAAGAAAAACACATCTTTTCATATTTGGACAAGTCACCCCTAATGGTAAATTGGTCACCCTTGGAAGCATATAAATACAACTGACCTCAATCTCATTTAGACATCACCAATAATATACTTCTTCTCTTCTTCATTTATTGGTATGCACAAGTCTGAGGCTGGGTTGACAAAAGAAGTTTGCAAAAATTTGAAATTACAGGGTTCGAAGCTCGCATATGTTTTTAGGGTTTTGGGTTACAATCGTTGATTCATCAAAAGATACATTTGACTACATTCATTGGCTTGTAGGCTCAAGGGAGTGACTGGAAGAATTTATTCGCTCACACATCTCCTCCTCCCTATGACTAGAAAGTTTGACTGAAATTTGAGAATTGACTGAAGTTGACTGCAGACAAAAAAAGTTGTATATGATATATATATATTGATGATGGAAACATATTTCTAAATGTTATTGGGTTATTTTACTGAATGATATTGTACTGGGCTCATTATACTCTTTTATAAATTGTTTTTAATAATCTAATAGAAGAAGAATTTCAAAGAGTTTTCCCCATTTTGGGGTTTTTCCCTTGTCTTTGACCAAACCTAGTGTCTCTTGTTGATGTTTTGATTGTCTCCTTTTCCATTTCATTTATTGTTCTATCTTCAATTATTGTTGATGATTAAAAAGATTAATTGCTATTGGAAATATTGTTAATTTAAGTGTTAAATTGGGTTAAAATAATTGATACAACATAGAACAATATGAAAATTTAACATGAGATGAGAGCTAAGGTGAATGACAAACCCAAAAGGAGACAAGCATTGAAGAAATCATCTTTGAAAAATTTGAAGGAGCCAATCTAGTTAGGTCAATATATCTTGCTTCTTCAAGGAAAATTAGAAGTTGAGTGACTCTTCTAACTTTTCTGCATGGTAAGTCAAGTTGGAGATCATAGATGACAACAATGATGTTTTGGATTACATTATAGGAAAAGTGCCTGAGCCTCCAGAGAATGCTTCCACTACTATCAAGAATAAGCACAAGAAAGGTGAGTTAAAAGAAAAACAAATTATAGTTGATGGTTTACAAGATAATTTACTTGTATGTGTTGGAAATTTGAGGATGTCTAAGGACATGTATGATAATATCATTGGCATGTATGAATTCAACAATTTGAATGAAATCATCTCCTTGAAAGATTAACTCAAACACACAAGTATAAACAAATTGGAGTATGTAATCCTAAATTATGAGGATATCTCATCTTCGAGATCAATTGCAAAGTGTTGGGGAATCTGTGTTTGATAGGGAATTGGTGATTGTGACTCTAAAAGGTCTCCCTCTTATTTGGTAAAACTTCATTACTATTATAGTAAACAAAAATACCCTCCTTGATATAATCAAGGATTATATCAAGAGGAAGGATTCAAAAGAATGAAGAGGGAGATCCATTTGCATTTGTAACTCAAAATAAGAAGAAAGGAAAAGGAGGTCCATAAAATTCAAGAAATCCTCCACCTCAAGATGCAAAGAGAAGGAATGATACATCATAATCTCACATTGAATGCTAAAATTGTCACAAGAATGGTCATTATGCTCGAGATTTCCCCGAGAAGAACAATGGTCCATGCAACAACACTAAAAGTAACAACAAGAGGTTTGATGATCGAAGACGAAGAGAAGACTGAAGGAATCATCACAAAGGAAGAGATGGAAAAAGAAGAGATGATCCTAGTGACCATGAGGAAGGTCATCATCCCCAAAATAAGTCAATATTCTCCAGGTATGAAAGTAATGTTATAAATCATTCTAAATATATTTTTGTTTCTATCCTTACTAGTTGATCTCCTATGGATTGGTGGGATAGTTGGTTGGTTGATGGTGGGACTACTCATCACTTCTCTGGATATAAGGAAGTTCTCTCTAAATTAGTATATAGGGATTCAAATTTAAAAATTATTCTTGGAGACAACTCCACTCATCCCATCAAAGGATTTAGGTCCATCAAATTTCATTTGAATTTCAAAGAATCTATTTTTTTCCATGATGTGATGTATGTGCTAGAATGGAATAATAATTTGGTATCCATATCTGCTTTGGAAGAAAAAGGGAGACGGTTTCATTCATTAAGGGAAAGGTTTTAAATTGGTTTGTTGGATCACCTATGAGAGATGCATTCACATTATGATCAAGATATGAAGGAATCTACAGGGTTAAGGGAAGACCTCTTCTATAATTGATCCATGATATTAATCATCTATGCAGGCTATGGCACCGAAGATTGGCCCATATACATTATGATGTTCTTACCAAGTTGGAAGAATTGGTCTTTAAGATTCCCAAGGTTCAAGCTCAACATGATGGAGTATGTCCAAGTTGTGCCAATGGAAAGAATACAAGGGGAGCGTTCCCCTCTAGAGAGAATAAGACAAATGACATTTGCCATCTCATTCATTCTAACATATGTGGTCCAATTCCCATGCATTCTATTGGCGACCATCTCTAATACATCACCTTTATTGATGACTTCTCAAGAAAGACATCAATATATTATTTGAAGCACAAAGATGACACCTTTAAAATGTTCAAGGAGTTCAAAGCTTTGATAAAAAATCAAACGACAAGAAAATCAAAATATTTAGGTCTGACAATGGTGGAGAGTACACATCTAAGGAGTTATTTAGTTTTTACAAGAAGGAAGGTATCAGGAAAGAAACAATTGTTCCCTATACTTTTGAACCAAATGGAGTAGATGAAAGAAATAGCATGTCCATTATAGAATCTACATGTGCCATGCTCCATGATCAAGAGTTTCCAAAAATCATTTGGGGAGAAGCAATGAATGTTGTCGTATATGTTCAAAATAGGGTGCCTCATTAAGCATTAGAAAACAAGACCCACGAAGAAGTATTCATAGGTTTCAAGCATGATGTTGGTCATCTTTGTACCTTTGGCTACCTCATATACTTTCCTGTGTCGAGGGAAAAAAGAAACAAGATGGAGGCCATAAGAAGAAAAGGTAAGTTTGTTGGATATTTTGAAATTTATAAAGCTTCTAGAATATATATTATTTATCAAACGAAGATTTCAATTAGCAGGGATGTAAAATGTTATGAATATGTTTCCCTTGTATAAGCAAAGAACCTTCCTCCACCTCCTCCTCCTGAGAAGAATGATGATATGGATATTTTGGATGGTCCTTCCATGCCCGAATCTAAGACATATATTTTTGATGATACCATGGAGACCATGGATCCCTTAAATCCTCCTCCATGTGATCCACCCACTAGGAAGAAGCCTCTTTGGATTCAAGACACATTACAGGATGATGAGAGATGAGCTCTCGTTCGAAGATCATTAAGGGAAAGGAATAAGCCATGCAAATGCCATAGAAATGTTGCAACCATGAGCATTATGATTCAAGATGAACCTCCCACCTTTGAATAAGTTATGAAGGAACAAGTTTGGAAAGATGTTATGGCCAAAGAATATGAATCATTCATGAAGAATGACATATGGGATATTTTATTGAGACCAATGGGGAAATCTATGGTGACTTCAAAGTGGATATTCAAGATCAAGCATGGAATTGATGCTATAATGTAGAAATATAAAGCAAGATTCATGGCCCGAGGGTTCTCCCAGAAAGAGGGAGAATATTATGATGATATATTTGCACCTGTGGCTCAATATACAACCATTCATTTGATAGTTTCCCTTTCTTCAAGTCAAGGATGGGTTGTTGATCAGATGTATGTGAAGACAACATTCGTTCATGGCATGTTACAAGAATAAGTGTACGTTGAGCATCCATAGGCATTTGTAGTACAAGATCGAAAGACACATGTTTGCAGGTTGAAGAAGGAATTTTATGGTTTGAAGCAAGCCCCCAGAGCATGGTATGCTCAGATAGGCATTTATTCGGTGAAGGTGGGATTCACAAGAAGCAATGTCGATCCTAACCTCTACTTCAAGGTAGTCCAAGGTATGTCACTGATTTTGGTTTTATATGTTGAAGATATATTCTTGACAGGTAGTTAGCCCCTAATGTTGAGTGTGAGAGGGAGCTAGCCTCTGAATTTGAGATGAAGGACCTTGGACTCAATCAATACTTTCTAGTCCTTGAGGTGTGGCAAATGCCCAGTGAGACTTTTATTTCACAAGGAAAATATGTTGTGAATATCTTAGAGATATTTGGAATGACAAAATGCAAGTCCCTACCAATACTTATGGAAATGAACTTCAAGAAGTTATGTGGAGAGGTTGTAGGACTTGATTTCGCAAATCCATTTGAGTATAGACAATTGATTGGGGCTTTGATGTTCCTAGTAAACACCCATCCAAACATATGCTACATAGTGAATACTTTGAGTCAATTCATGACTGAGCCTCTCCATGCACATTGGATTTCTCCCAAATACATTTTGAGATATTTTCATGGGATGATCACAATTGGTTTGAGATATTCTAACAGAGGTGTTCAACTTCATGGATACATCAATGTTGAATGGGTAGGAAATATTGTCGATAGGAAGAGTACGTATGGATGTTGTTTTATCCTTGGGATCTACCATGATATGTTGGATGAGTAGGAAGAATAATTGCATAGAATTGAGTACCACAAAGGTTGAATACTGATGAGGCTCATCAATAGGTAAACTATATGGATCAAAATGCCACTCTCAACCTTATTAAAAATGACCTTTCTTACATTTATTTACATATTTTGTTATATTTCTCTTAGTGAGAAGGGTGATGATGAGTTACTATATCATGTGGCCTAATATGTATTAAATGTAGGAATTGGAGAAGTTTTGGGTTGACTTAAGTGCATGAACTCGAAGTGGGCAAGAAAGAGATATTTTAGGAGATTGGTCTCCCTCCTGAACTCCCCAAATCATTCTAAGATTCCACCACCATATCTCATCCACTCAGCATTACTAGCAGCCAAGAAAGACGAGTTCATTGGCATCCAATCCAGTGATACTTAAGAAAGAGTCATTCTGAAGTTGGGGAGACAAGTATCCCTATTTTATAGGGAGTTGTTCGGAGCTCTAGTTTTGTATAAATAAGAGAGCCAAGGGACTCATTAGGATTCAATTTTTTGATGTAGCCAAGAGGTAATTTGAACTGAAACATTGTGACTATTATTGTATTTTTGTATTTGACATTTTGATGATAATGAGAAATTTTACCTTGATCCAACACTGATTTGACTTAGAGGGTTGAAGCTCTTGGGTTATGGCCCAAACCTAGCAGCAGAAGTTCCTCTTTTTGTATCTGTATTCTTAGAGTAAAATGATAGTTAGCTGCTGAAGTTGTTTATGATTTATTTAGCTTAACAAGTATTTGAATGAGTGCTTAATCTTGTTTCCATTAGTTGGAAGAAGTAGATCAGAGGTGTAGCAGTGAAGGAAGGTACTCCAGAAAATCTTTTGATAGTGGCCTCTTCCTCATCTCCCTCATGGGATCATGATTAGAGGGTCCCATTCTCACCACCACAGAAACATAGTTGTCTTTTGGTCATTGCATAACTTAGGGTTCATTTTTAGATAGATAACTATTTATGATTTCTCGGAAGCACCTGAAGTTTTTGTTTTGTTTCTTGATTTTTCTATAGCTTAAAAAGGAATTCCATTTCATAGATCTAGTCATTAGAAATAGATAGATCATCTCTCTCAAATTCAATTCATCTTTTCCATGTTGATATGTAGCGATGCATAAATGAAGAGAAAAATAGGTTTTGTTGCAAGGATTGTTGATCTACAGGGAGGAAATCATCCAAACAGCTTCACCTAAGTCTCCTCCACCTTCTACCAAGGCATGTGAGCCCATAGTCCCAGTATCTTTTTTGCAGTCACCGTGAGAAGCCACCTTGGGAAAATCAAACCTCCTTGAACTTTTGGGCTTAGCCTTGGGTAATGTGCACCTTCCATACACCTCCTCTCACTCTCATACATCTCTCTAGCACCTCATTCCACCATTCTTTCCCTCCTAAAGCTTTCAGCTAACGTCCTGTAGGAAACTAGGACATCCTGTAGAAAACTAGGACATCCTGTAGCAACTATAAGATCTCCTGTAGTAGCCCATTTGACCCTATTTTGACCAGAAATGCTAGTGTGAGAGTAGGTTAGGCCCTCATATTAGATTCCATGTTTATAATTTCCACCTAAGGTCATATCTCCCATACCTTCCCCCCGTGCAATATCAAACAGAATAAGCATAACATTTACATTTATGAATTTAGAAATTAAATGACTCTTTTTCTGCCAATAAAAAATGAAATAATTAGTGCATGCATATATAAATCATAGAATTATAGAATAAATTCCCATGTCCAAATAGTCAAAATAGCCAGATGATTAATTGCACAATTATCCTAGTTTGTTTCTGCAAGTAATTTGTGTTACTTCCTAGCTAGATGATTTATGGAAGTTGATAACATTTATTATTCAACAAGTTCCATTTCATAAATAGGAAAGAATTTACTTTCCTACATTAGAACTAGCTTTACATTCATTGTTAGTGTTCACACTCATTCTAGTCAATAGAATATTGATTTGGAACCCTAGTGGTCTAGTGCCCCAGTTGAGAAATGACATGAATAGAATGTTTCATTTGCTGTGAATATAGCACTGTCACCTCCAAGTTTGTACGAAACCATGGGTTTATAAAGTAAAGTTGGTAGCCCTAGGAGTTGTAGCATCCTTGTTGCAATACTGAGGCTCATCACTTTTTGGCACCATTGTTGGGGAAGTGTCTAAGTATATGTAATTTCTATTGTTCTTTCTAATCTACATTCAGTAGGTAGATGTTATTATGCTTTCCTTTATGTTTTGAAATTACTTTTGAAAACACATAAAAGGAAAATTTTTCTTTCATTCCTCATAGGTGTAGAGACAATTTAGGGAATGTTTTGCCAAATACCCACACAACATCAGATAATCAACCTTACCTCTTCTTCGGTGGCTGTTATCTTCCTTCTCTAACTACATGGGAGTTAGAGGGCCCATTAGGTGAGTAACCAGAGGTCTTTGAAGACCGTATTGGGGAAGAAGAAGAAGAAATCGTCCCACACACTTACACCATGGCTGAAAACAAAAATGAGGGTGTTTTCCCATTATAGAGACTAATGGAGATGCTAGGATGAAAAGCATAATCCCCTCTGTCATTCCTCATTTCCATCGCTTAAGCTCAGAAGACCCTGATACCTTTTTGTTTGAGTTTGTTTTCATCTGAAGAACTTATGATTGTACCTATAATGACCAAAAATTGAAGTTGATCACATCTACCCTTAAGGATGCATCCTTGCATTGATTCATGGGTTTACTTGGGGAAAAAATCATTACCTAGGCTCAAATGTAGCAATACTTCAACGATAAGTATGGGGACTAGTGTAGGTCCAAGGATACCAAAGACAAAATCTTCAAAATGACCTTGGGACATGATGAATGCTTAGAGGATTATGATGAAAGGTTCCAACTCATCTATAAAAGGGCCAGATTCACCCTTGATCCTGAATCACTCAAGTTAGTCCTTATTAGAGGGATTAGGGAAGACATACTAGAAACCATAAACATGTTGTCTAGAGGGTGCATCTATCATATACCTCATGATGATATCAAGATAGTTTTCGAAAATCATTCTAGGTCTACCGAAAAGAAGGGTAGGTCCAATCAAGATTTGGTCAGTTCCTCTACCTCCAACACATCTATCAAGAGTGAAATTGGAAACATCTTGGAAGACTTTAAAAGTGAAATGTTGCATACCCTTTTTCTTCAAATGGACACCATGTAGATCAAGAGGAAATAGAAGAAGTAGTGAGAGGCTTAGCTCTATTTCTCCTTAGATGCATTAGAAGGCACCCTAGAAATGAATGTCCATTGAATGTTAGAGACGTCTACTCAATCCGTGAGGAAAAACACTCCACAGATAAGTGCCCTTCTCTGCATGGATCGAAAGTTGTATATCAAGGAATTGAAGGTGGGGATGAACAACTCTGTTATATCAACCAAAGAATTCCTCAAGGACCTAGACCATACTAACAGGGCATGCAAGGGGCATCCTATTCATATTATAATCCTAATCAGAATGCATCCCTTCCCCCTTGGTGTTCTCCTGCACATCCTTCATGTTCCACACCTTCTCCCTGGTCTTGTGCAGCTCAATAGCCTTCCCAACCTGCCAATCAATCATTTCAATGGAATACCCCATCGTAGGGGTGTAGGCCCCCATTGAGCCAATCTCTAGCCTTAATGCCTCCACCTCCATCTCAACCACATATCCTTTATCTTGCTCCACCTAAGCAACCTCAAATATCTGCTCAACCAAATCTAAACCTGAACAACAAATAGGCACAATGGGTCTATAGTGGAGAAGCATCTTACCCTTCCTATTCTATGGAAATTCAAGAAATCAACCTTAGGTCTAGAAGAGTGCTTCCAAATAAATAACCTCCATCTCCACTTGAGGAGCTTGAAGAGGAAAAGGAAGAGAGTGTTCCTAAAGCCAATCAGCCTCTTTTTCCTAAAATATTGATCCATTTTAGTTAGTACACCCCAGAAGAGACTGAAATTCTAGGAGAATTGAACAAATTTGCTGTTAAAATCCCACTCCTCCAAGCCATCAAGGATGTCCCCATATAAAAAAATCTAATCAAGGAGAAATGATTCAAACATACTCGAAGGAGAAAGAAAGACACCCCTACCATTAATATCATTGGACAATTATTTGACATAATGCTGGGGAGAGTGATTTTCCCAAAGTATCTAGACCTTGGAAGTCATGTAGTAGATGTGCACATCGATGGCATCATTGTTCCCCACACCTTGATTGATATTGGGGTTTCAATCAATGTGATGACTAAGGAGACCATGCTCCAACTGAATCTCCAAGGATCATTGAGGAAGACCACAATAGTATTGCAGCTTGCAATTAGATCCATAGTAGCTCCTGAGGGAGTTGTTGAGGATGTGATGGTATCTATTGATTCCTAGGAGTACCCTATTGACTTCTTAGTTCTCCAACCCAAGACCAATTTCAATTGTTATCCTCTCATCCTTGGAAGGCCATGTCTAGCCACTATTGATGTTTACATAAGTTGTGGGGCTAGGAACATGACCATTACGAATGAGAATTTGTCCAAACAGTTGGTCTTCTACCCTCCTCGTCAACCATCCTTAGAGTATGACTTACCCTTATGGTTGGAAGAAGAAGAGGAAGATGAAGTGTACCATACCACATCCTACCCAATCTATACCATAAATACTATTATAAGAGGGGGGTAACTTGATGAAGATGACCTAATTGATCAAATCCTCTAGAACCAGCCCCCCAACACCATGCCTCTTGATGAGCTAGCGAAGAACTTTGAAGATAACCGTTGGACTGATTTGTGCCTAGTTGACTCAAGTCCAACTCATATGAAAATGGTAGAATTTGGCCCATCTAAAACATTGAAAATAAACCCCTCTCTCTTAGCCCATCAGAAAGAGAAGTTGTGCAACATGCTGAGAGAGCACTTGGATGCTTTTGCCTGGAGCTATAAGGAAATGAAGGGAGTGAACCCTTTGGTGTGTACTCACCACATATACATCAAGGAAGGCTACAAAATAGTGCACCAACATCATAGGAGAATGAACCTAGCCCTCAAAGACATAGTCAAAGAAGAACTGCAGAAGTTGTTGGATGCAGGGTCCATTTACCCCATCTCAGATAGTGAGTGGGTGACTCCTCTAGTTTTGTGTTAGATCCCTATACTACTAGTGTAACCCTTACTGTTATTAGTGAAACCCCCTTATTATATTATTGTGCCCATGTAGTCTCCATATTGTTATTATTGTGCCCCATAGAAGCCCACTATTGTTATTGTTGCGCCCTTATATTATTATTGTTATGTCGGCTCTAATTATATTATGACCCCTTAGACTCCTATATATAGAAAGGAGGTCTTGTCATTTTTATTATCCAAGAATTGTTCATTTGTGTAATGTAAAGGAGTTTTCCCCCTCTAAGAGGTTGAATTCTAAGGCGTTTTTATTTCTTTTCTATCTTTTTGTGAGCTGGTTTCATAACATTTGGTATCAAAGCTTTGGATTCTAGGGTCTCACTGCTCCAAATAGGCCATCATGGCATTTTTGCTATAACTTGTTTCTACAAAGTTTCACAAGCTTAAAAAAAACCCATTTTATAAGAATACCATCTGAACCTTGGGTTCACATTTAAGATCTTATCGAGATATATTTTCAAATATTTGATCTAAGGAAGTTAGGGTTTTTGCAAGCTCCGAAATTTCATCTCAAATAGGTCATCGTGGAATTTTTGCTATAAATTTTGTTCAATGAAGGATCAGACTCTGCACTGAAAACCCATTTGAGTTGAAATATTGGTGAATCTTGGGTTAGAATTTTAGATCTTTTCGCGCTACATTTTCAGATATATATAATCTGAGGAAGTTAGGGTTTTGGTAGACTCCTGAATTACATTCTAAACATGTGACCTTGGGAAAATCATCATAGCTTTCTCTCTGAGCATCAGATTCAACTTTCGTAAGAAGTTACAGAAACCAGAAGGACATTAGTTTTCTTGGTATATTTTTCAGATTCAAAGGTCGAACCAGTGAAACGTGGCACATCATACAAGTTCACTCTACTGAAACACTATATAATCAGGTCATCTTAGGATATTGGGCATAACCCTTTCTTGGAGAATCCAATTTTGTTCAGACTAGTGGCATTAGAAAGAGGACTCAGAGAGCTAACACATAAAGCAATTTAAAACCTTGGAGATCCTCAATTATAGAGATAAAACAGATTCAATATCAAGCTTCTACAAATCAAAAAAAGGTGTGTAGTCTTTTTAAAATTTTGCATAAGTTTGGTTGAAAAATTAGTTTGAAGTTCAAAGGCATAGTGAAGCATAATTATCATTAATTGATGCCCAGAAGAAAGAAAATGGAAACACCTAGTAAGAAACCTGAAAGATCTAGCGTGACTCATGATGAAGAGTAAGAAATGCAACATGATATATCAAAATTATGAGACCAATTGCAACAAATTTCACTCTCACATAAGGTAACAAAAGCTAGGATTGATGGTTTAAAGAAAGGAGTGGAAGCTACGATGAATGGAGTGGAAGATAATATGAATGGTGTGCAAGTTAAGATGGATGGTGTGGAAGCTAAGATGGATGTGATGGAAGCTAAGATTAATGGCATGAATTTTAAGATGGATGGTATGGAAGAAAAATTGAAAGCCAACATGGAAGATTTGAAGATAGACTTGACTAAGTTGCTACAAAAAATGATCACTAATGGTGAAAGGGTAGTAAAGGAAACTCATGATGAGAACAAAAGAAATGATAATCATGATTTCATAGACTCTAACATTGGATTGAAGACCCACCATGTCCCAAATATTGATATGAGGAAGTTTGATGGCAAGGATCCCGCAACATGGATACTACAGATGGAGCAATTTTTTGATCTCCATAATGTGAAAAACACACAAAAGGTACGCATGAAAACTTTATATTTGGAACCAAATTAGTTTGTATGGTATCAATGGCTTTGCTCTCATAAAAAAATTGTCACTTGGGATATTTTTACCGAAGAAATATTAGCACATAATGAGAATACAAAAAGCAACACCTTTTTTAGTCAATTGCTAAACTTCAAACAAAAGGGTTCAATGATGGAGCACATTGAGGACTTCCAAAAATTGAATTTAAGGGCAAAATATATTCTAGAGGAGCATAGGGTTGATGTGTTCATAGGGACTTTAAAGGATAACATCTAACTTGAGGTTCGCCTTTGGGAACCTGGTTCATTGGAGAAGACATTCAGGTTGGCAAGAAAAATGGAAAGAAAAATTATGACAACAAGGAAGCCTACCACTCACAATTATGGAAGTGTTGTTATCCCTAGCCTTCCACAACCTACAATTTGACACCACAACAATTGGAAGAAAAAAGAGAAAAAGGGCTTTGTTACAGTTGTGATAGAAAATATACTAAAGGTGATAAGTGTGCTGAGAAGAAGTTAATTTACATAGATTGTGAAGAGGAGGAAGAAAAGGAACAAGAAACATCAAAAGAAGAGGATATACACTAGGAACAAACCCTAGATAAAGAAGAAATGAATCTGACCATATCCTGTAATGCATTTGTTGGAATTACCACTCCTCAAACTATCAAGATAGAAGGACATATCAAGAAGAAAAGGGTAATAGTGTTGATTGATTTGGGAAATACCCATAATTTTATTCATTGTAAGATAGCCAAGGAATTGAATTTCTTCCTATATCCAGCAACAGAGTGTCAAGTGATGGTTGCAAGTAGAGGAACTATAAATTGCCCTGTAAAGTGCCACAATATCAAACTATCCATGGGAGAATATGTATTGAATAGCCCAATTCTTTCCATTCCAATGGGTGGTGCTAATGTTGTACTAGGAGTCTAGTGGCTACAATCCTTAGGTATAATAGCTTTTAATTTTCAAGAACTTTTCATGAAATTTTCTTCGGAAGGAAAGGAAGTTGAATTGAGGGATATCACAGGGAAACCATGAAAGATAATTAGCTCTAACAGAATGACAAAGCTTCTAAAGAAAGAACAAAGAGGCGTAATTTCACAATTATTTTTGCTAGAGGTTTCCACATCGAAATCATCTATTTCTCTAGATCTTCAAAAAGCCTTGGACAATCATTCCAAGGTATTTGAGACTTCCAAAGGCCTCCCACCTATTCATGATCATGATCATGTTATTCATTTGATTCGAA
>APFE031329388.1:165839-184828 GCA_000404065.3 Pinus taeda
CCCTTAGACTCTTATATATAGAAAGGAGGTCTTGTCATTTGTATCATCCAAGAATTTTTCATTTGTGTAATGTAAAGGAGGTTGCCACCTCGAAGAGGCTTAACTCTAAGGCGTTTATATTTATTTTATATCTTTTTGTGAGCTGGTTTCATAAAATTTTGGTCCCAAAGAAGAATTGAAAATGGAGGATATGTGTGGATTACAGAGACTTAAACAAAGCCACTAAAAACGACCATTTCCCTCTACCTTTCATTGATCAAGTCTTGGATGGTCTTGTAGGGAAGAAGTCCTTCTCTTTCCTAGATGGATCCAATGGTTACAATCAGATCCATATCAGCGTAGAGGACCATGATAAAACCACATTCACTTATCCTTGGGGTACCTTTTCTTATATGGTCCTTGCTTTTGGATTATGTAATGCCCTTGCCACTTTTCAAAGGGTAGTTCTGAGCATTTTTGTTGAGCTAGTCCATGACTCTGTAGAAATATATATGGATGATTTAACTCCCTATGGGTGTGATTTCCTAGAGGCTCTCTCTAACTTTGGGAATGTATTAAATAATTTCATTGAAATGAACCCATCCCTTAGTCCTGAGAAGTGTGATTTCTTAATGAATGCAGGGACTGTTCTAGGTCACTCAATATCCCAGGAAGGACTATAGTTGGACCCAAATAAAATTGCTATCATAAAAAGGGTCCTTACTCCTAAAAAATAGTGGGATGTCAAGAATTGCTTAGGCTTAGTAGGATACTATGGGAGGTTTATCAAATACTTTAGCATAGTGGCCTCACCATTGTTTGGAATGCTGACCAAAGATGTTGAAGTTTGCTGGTCAGAAAATTGCCGAGAAGCCCTAGAAATATTGAAAGACAAGTTGACTACTGAACCCCTACTCTCAAGCCCAAATTGGGCTCTTCCTTTCCACATCCATGATGATGTCTCTGAAAAATATATATGAGCAACTCTAGGCTAGATATATGACAAGTTACCTTATGCCATTTACTTCATTAGAAAAAATATGTCCAAGGTTGAATTAAACTACACTATGACTAGAAAGGAGTGTTGGTACATTAAGATGACTATTAAAAGGAACCTTACTACCTACATTAGTTATCAAACCAAGGCAAGTGTTATTTCAAGAGTTTTCAACATTGTCTATGAAAGTGAATTCAAAGGCTAATTCATAATGAAATGATTTAGAATCATTGAAATTATTAATATCTAATTCTCGAAGTTCAATCCAAAACAATTATGAAAGAAATCTTTAAATAATTTTGAAATCTACTTTAATCTATTATGTAGAGAACTGAATTGGAATGCAAGTAAAAGGAATCACTCTTATAAAATCTAACTAGTATAGACACTAATTTGTTCAGCATGAAGGAAAGCTACAACAAGTGAACAACAAGTAACTATTCAAACATCTAACGGAAAGCAATCAACTGTAATCTTAAGATATTTGATAACATTAATTCATAATGAAAAAAAATCAAATACTTAAACTAACCTGATAAATTTGGTAAATATTAACATGCAGATGTAAAACACAACAAGATCTAGAATCTAGTTTGAACGGAAAAAGTAAATCATAATAATCAATACTCACAACAATCAGATAATTCTAATTTCATGAAACAACAATAAGAAACAATTATGAGAGTAAATAGAAATAAATATGACACAATTAAAGCAGTAAATCTCCTATCGACCGGGCCTAGAGTCTCTAGAAGTCACTGTTGAAAGACATTCAGAACGAAATTATAGGTAAAACACAATATTCTTCATTAAAATTGATAATAAAGTTACAACAACATAGTAATGAGAGTACTCTGTGTCAAAAATGAATAGTTACAATCTCCAATTTTCTAACCAGCTCTTCATTTCACCTGCTGGATTTATATAACCTAGGTAAGATAAACAGATAGAAGCGAATCCTCAGGATCAAGAGATTGTGAGGATTTTGCAATCGACAATCTGATTTCATCATAAAATAAACTTGGTTTTGCTAGTCTTCCGCTGGCCTTCATAATGGACACATTGTCCTTTTTTCTTTCTTGGTTGTTGTTGTTCCATCATTTGAACATCAATCGTTCAATTCATGTTCCTGCATATAAATATAGAGAAAGTTAGTTTTTCATGCTCAGATTTATCGAATTCGTTAATGATAGCTTTTATCAAGCTTCTACAATTGTTTCTTCTATATTTATTCCTAAAATGAAGATAAACACGTAAAGATAGATGGTTAATTAAGCTAATATGAGGATAAAAAATAACTTTTTCACGGCCCAACATGCTCCCCTTCTTACATTTTTGCATGTCCTCATGTAATAATATGATTGAGGTGAAGTTGTGTCAAAGAATAAGCAGGATAAATGTCTTCCTTATATAGCTTAAAACCATTTTTATGTTTAAGTATTGCAAAATCCTAGTTTACATGGTAATCTAGAAAAATATAATCACTGTAATACCTATTAGGAAGGTACCAGATAATAGGACATATGTAGTGGCATCCTATCCAGTCAGGGCTCATGCTTAGGACCATATTGTTGTATCTGTGTAGGTGAGTAGTAGCAGCTTTGAAATTTCTATACCCAAATGGCTTCATGTTCTTGGCATTGTTAGTGGAAGCTTCCCATATTTGTCTTGCTTCTGACAAAGCTTCCTCCTTAATTTCCTGAAAGTATTCCTTTCCTTCCTGTATGATATCAATATGGAGTGGTCCTAATTGAGCCACAACTCCTTTTTGTTTCATGAACTATCTGTGCTGGAAAAAATGATGTAAGGGTTTCGTGGGTTTTCCCCTGATCCATAAATCTATACCATATTCCCTTTTTTGAAAAGTGTTATAAGCTTTAGCCCATTTAACCTGATTGGTAGCGAAGGAGAGAAAATATTGAAATTGAATATCCCCGATGAAGGGGATAAGATTACTATCTAGTTCATCCTCCAAGAAAACATTGTGCATGTATAATTCACATAGAAGGCATTGTACCTATTCATTTTGTTCCTTAAAACATTTGACAAAGTCTGGAGTGGTCTTGAATTTCGTTGACTTACTAGCCCTGATAGCTTTAACTTTCAGTAAGAGGTATATTTCTAACAAAAGAATAATGCATAATTGGTGGCAAGTGATTGACAAGACAAAGCATCAAAGTAAAGAGAACAAAGAGTTTCAATTTGCTCCTTGGCCTTCTACAGCTTGGCTTGTGCTTTCTCTAATTTCTTCTGCTCATCTTTGAAGTTGGCGAAAGTCTCGTCTTCTGTTACAGTAAGTGCCTCAAATTTCTTCCGCAGCTCTTGGTGTACCTGTAACGGTACTACTTGTTCCTTACGTTGAGCCAACTTCTACTAGCTCTTGGTTAAGTCATTCTGCAATTTTATGATAACAACTTTCCTTACTAGAGGAATGTAGAGAGGTTTTTCCTCTATTTGGGTTTCATCATCTTATGTTATAAGTGAATCAATTCGAACAACAACTTCGGCCACTTCTTGGGACATACAACAATTTGATGGGGCATTTCCTTCAAAATCGCTTTGAACAACAACCTCAACTGTTCCTTAGGGCATACAATAGTCTCCCTTGGCATTCTCCTCAGAATTTTTTTGGCCAACAACATCTGTGGTGGGAAAGTTTGTTTGGGTATCCATTGAGCAAATGCAAGGACCTTTAGTCCAAGTATCAATATTCTCCAAAGGATACTGCTCTGTTTGGGTCCCTGTGGAACAAATACAAGGACTTTCAGTCTGAGTTCCAATATCTTCCAAAGAACATTGTTCTGTTTGGGTCCCTATAGTTTCCAATTCCACTTTCAATGTCCAAACCCTAAATGCTTACGTTAACCACTCTCTCAATTGCTTGAATATTTTCTTATGTTTCTTGTATTTCTTAGTCAGCCTCCTCAATCAGTCCTTGTACGTTTTCTTCATCGTGGGATTTCTAATTGGCGGTGGCACAACTGTGTTTATTTCAGGTTTAGGAGGCGCTGTGCCATTATTAAGGTTATGTTCCAATGGAACAGTACCTTCCGATTGATTCTCATCTTTGAGATCTTCTTCTATATGGGCTTCTCTCATAGGGGACTCCAATCGAATAGTATCTCCTGAGTGATTTTCATCTTCAGGGTCTTCTTTTGCATGGGCCTCGTCCTTTGGGGACTTCATTAAAACAATATCCCCTGGTTGATTTTCATCCTCTAGGATTTCTTCTATAGGGGCTTCCTTCTCTGGGGACTCCAGTGGAACAGTAACCTCTATTTAATTTCCACCCCCGAGGGTTTCCTTTGCATGGGCCTCTTTCTCAAGGGACTCATTCATAGAGGGAACTGATTCCCTTTGTCCCTCCAAATTATTAGTAAATGGCAAAGTTTCAGCATAGCCAGAACTGTCGGCAGAGGCAGACTGGTTAAGGGAATTATTTTTCCCTTTAGAGTTTCCCAATGGATCCCTTTCTTCATAGTATGTCCCCATATTATCTAATACTCGAGCCATTTCTTCCTCATATTCGTATAGAAAATCATCTTGCGGACATGGAGAGGGCATATGAGACGACCCTTCTTCTTCTATTACAATTGGGGTGCGCTGCTGTGATTTCATCCTTGCAAAGTGCCTATGCTTTGATGGGCCCAAGGCCAAAGAAGGATTCCTTCTTTTTCTTGCCCTTTTTAGACCTGTTACCTTTACCCCCTATTGTTCAGTCTCTTGCATCCATGTTTCTATCATCTATACCTATTTGCACATCTGGGTTTTCTTCTGGTGGGGTTAAGGCATGATTTAGAAGGTTATCCCAAGTTAATTATTGTTGGTCCAATCCATGAATGATGATTAACTTAATTAAACCATGATGGTTGATGACAAAATGTGGTTCCTTCGCCTTCCTAACCTGACTAGCAACGTCATGTAATAAATAATTTAAATAAAATGGAAAATTAACTGCAATTTTCTGCTTCAGAATAGCTAATACTTTGAGTTTTCTAGGTTTTACCACATCTTGATGTTAGTCACAAGTGATGTACCTCTGAATAATGGTCGCCAATTCCTGCCATGGTTGCTTTAAAGCTATGGGGTGAATCCCTTTGCCTTTGCATACCAATTGTTCACCAGGGTCTTAGAATACTGCAACTACCTCCTATAGGAGAACATGCTTATCAATCCATCTTGTGCCTTCTGCTGGAAGTTCATAGACTTCAACTATAACTGCATCCATTCTATAGATTTTGCAAAAATTCAATTTTTATTTCCTCATGGAATCCCTATAATTTGGTTAGGTATTGAAGCTAGCCAGTGCGCTCAAGAATTTCGCAAGCTTGTTCTGATACTTGGAGTACTATAGGTCCACTGTGGATGGATTTTCCTCCCATGGTTACTGTTTCTCAGTAGTTGGTTCACTTTCACTTTTGCATGCGCTCTTCTCACAATTTCACAGTTTGGAACAGCACCATAAATCGTATACAAAACATTAAAGTTATTAACACAAAAGTGACACTGTTTTAGAGTTAATATTAAAGGAAATTATGTCATTTGTCACATCAATAGTTTTTGCCATAACTTAATTATTAATTCACATGATATCCATAATTCTTACCTTCCCCCCTCCAATCATAGAATGGTTTAATAATTATTACGCACACTATTCATAATGTAGACCTCCCCTCCTCCAACAAGAAAATGGTTTAATAATTATTACACACGCTATTCATAATGCAGACCATCCCCCTTCCAATCAAAAAAGGGTGTCCATGACCATAAAGCATGGGAAAAAGGGAAAGGGCGTCGGGAATTCATAAATGCAACAAAACAATAATCAAAGCGGTGTAAATACGACAAAAACAATGGGAGTAGTATAGGTCGCAAAAGATTTGAAATCCCGATAAAAGGAATAAAACAGAGACTGGATCATTATGTGAAGAGATATTTGCCTTAGGTGGAAAAGGTGATGAACACATGACCAACAATAAGTGATAATGACTATTGGTATCAATTGACCAGACAATAATGATATAATGCATATAAATATATAGTTTACCATGAATGTTGGTTAATTTAGTTATAAATATTATTCAAATGGTAAATTCACCTTTAGAAATGAATCAATAGGAAGTAACAGGATAAGAAATATTTGGCAATGTAACATAACACTTCAATACCATAAGTAGAGCCACTACTGCCAGCAGGCATTCATAGCCGCGACAGGGTTGCTTTTTAACCCAAAAATGAGCCAGAGTCCTCCTTTTAGTATTTAGATGGTTTTCTTTTTCATTGCTATAAAGAGACCACTATGTTGGCATGGTAACCAAATAATCATAGTGTCATTCACCAGGATATAGTAAAGTGATCAGGTCGGCTCGTGATGAGACCTCCTGTCCTTCTGACAGTCTTGTCTATCAAGAAGGTCATTACCCTGGTGTGGTGGCCATAATGGAATATCACTTTGTTACATCGTTATGATCATGGTATTCTGGCTCATGATGAGACCCACTATCCTCTTTAAGAATATTTTTCATATTTCCATGTTTCCATATTTTTATTGTAAAGGGAGGGAGACTCATTTACTCCTTAAGAGTTAAGGATGGCGTGAGAAGTAAAAATATGCCAATGAAAGTTATGATTTTATCCATATATCATCATACCAAAGGGAATTAAAAATTGAAAGTGTGAAAGATAAAACAACATGGTGTTAAGATAGTAAATCATTTTATGATATGTCCAAGGAGAAAATGTTCAACCAGTGATTATATAGATGAACTAGGTTAGTTTTGGAATAAAAATAATAATCAAAGGTTTACAAGTCATAATGGTATTAATATTAATGTTTTTCTTTTATCTCGGGTACAAATTCCAAATCCAAATAGATGGTTTTACTAAGAAAACATGGGAGAGAAAAATGGAAATTTGATAAAAGAATGACGGACGATGGAACAACAATTATTGGTTTTAAGAAAAAGAAATCACAACTATTCGTTCTATCAAGCAGCATCTATTCAATTGACTGAACAACAACTGTTCAATTGATTGAACAACAAACACACAAAAAGAAATCAAATCTGTTCAATTGATTGAACAACAAAACATACAAAAAATAAATCAGAGTTGTTCAATTGATTGAACAACAAAACATGCAAAAAATAAATTAGAGTTGTTTAATTGATTGAACAACAACTATTCAATTGATCAAACAACAAAACACACGAAAATAAGAAATCGGAGTTGTTCAATTGATTGAACAACAATTATTAAACACACCCCAAAAAAGCAAGAGAATTCCTCGTATTTACATAGTTATGCCTAAACTAAATTGCAACCAACCATAAAAGTAATATATACATTATTTATAGCTGAAGCAAGATAAATTTTTATGACAGTAAATCTGTCAGGTCATCACTCCCTCAACTAAAATTTTCATAATGGTATCATCACGTACCTATTGGCAAAAAGACTCTTTGGTGAGTGGTTTATGATAAAGATGCACCAGATGTCCATTCACCTTGAAATAATGGCCAGATGCATCAATGGTAGTCAGAGTGAGAGTTCCATTGTTTTGTACCTCTTAAATTTCATAAGGGCCAAGCCAACTTGTCTGTAACTTGCCTGGAAAGTCTTGGAATCTGGAATCATAGAGGAGCCCCCAGTCTCCATTCTGAAATGTCTACTTTTTATAAGATTGTCATGCCACTTTGCCCTTTGTTGTTGAATAATCATGATGTGTTGTAGAGAAAGTAGTCGAGCCTCACCCAATTCATTTATTTATTGAAGTTGTTTAGTTTGGGCCTCCGTCAGATCCAATCCCACTTCCTGGGTTGTTCTGAGAGTCTTTATTTCAAATTCAATAGGAAATATAGGTTCTTTTCCAAATACAAGTTGGTATGGATAATATTCAGTAGTATTTTTCGAATTTGTGCAATAGGCTCACAAGGCCTTTAGCAGTCTAGTAGCCTAGTCCTGCTTATGTGTCAAAACTGTCTCGGTCAGAATAACTTTGATGACCTTATTGGTGCTTTCAACCCGCCCATTCGCCTGCGAGTGATACGAGGAAGTGACTCTATGTGTGATGTGGTGGTTTCATAGAGTGGGTGGAACCTTATGTCCTACAAATTTCCCCCCTCCATCTATTCTCACTTCCCTAGGTAAACCATATCACACAAATGACTCAAGAAGGAAATTAATTACGACTTCTTCTGTAGCTCTTAGAAAATCTACTATTTCTACCCACTTTGTTACATCAGATTGAATAAGAAGGCTCATCCTTTGGTAGCAATCACAAGCCTGGACATATTTCTTAGCATATTTAAAAATGGTGGGCCAATAATAGCCCATCTATAGTACCTTATGCCCAGTTTTGTGATTTGTGAAGTGTACTCCACAGGGATCATCATGGAAAGGCTTTAGGATGTCGTGGATTTCATCTTCATGAATGCATCTATGTATGCACATATTGGACCTTGTATGAAAAAGGTATTTTCCAATCCAAGAAAATAGGGTGCTATGCTAGACAATCTATTTCCTTTCTATTGCTGTCAAGTGTCTAGGAAACTTTCCTACCCTAGATAGTTTGATACATCTGCATACCATGGTGTTTTATGGTGTTTTAACTGTTATGGAAATAAAATGTGTGTATAGAAACAGGTCATTCACTACTAGCGGATCATTTATCTTTGGAACCCGAGACAGAAAATCCACGATCGGGTTTTCCTTCCTTAGACGGTCTTTAATGGTGATATCAAACTCCTACAAAAGTAACAACCAACGAGTCACTTGACCATTTGTAATGGGTTTGTTAGCTAAGTATCTAATGGCAGAATGATCAGTATATAGAAAAACTTGATAGCTAGTTATATAATGTCTAAATTTGTTTATGGCATAAATGACAGCTAGAAATTCTTTTTTTGTTGCTGTATAATTAAGTTGAACAAAAATAAGATTTTTGCTGATATAGTAAATAGCGTAAGGATTTTTGTCCTCTTCTTGACCAAGGATAGAGCCTATTGCTACATCTGACACATCTATGGAGATATGAAAGGGTAGCTCCCAGTTTGGTCCACACAATACTTGTGCCGTCGAAACTAATTTCTTAAAATATGTAAAAGTTGTATCACATTTATTAGACCATTTAAAGTCAACATTTCCTGTTAAAGCATACAAAGGTGCAACAATTTGTGATTTTTTTTTGATAAACTAGCGATAATAACATGCATATCTAAGGAAGATACATACTTCCATCTAAGTACAAGGTGTAGGTAGTAGGAGAATTACCTGTATCTTTGCTGGATCTACCTGTATTCCAACTGTAAAAATGTAGTGTCCTAGGATTACAGATTCCGTCATCATCATGTGACAATTGACATTACTTAAACACAGCCTAGTGGTGATGCATCATTCCAAAACCTTATCTAATTTCTGTAGAGCTTGATTAAATTCATCCAATATGGGGTAAAGTCATCCATGTAAACTTCAGGTCCTTCATTTATCAGATCAACAAAAATACTGAGTATAGCCCTCTGAAACATAGCTGGGGCATTGCATAAGCCAAACGGTAACACCATGTAAGTGAATGTACCCCATGGGCAGGTAGAGGTGGTTTTGTCTTGGTCTTTAGGGGTGATTTGGATCTGATTATAACCGCTGAAGCCATCCAAAAAGGAAAATAACTATTTTCATGCTAGTGTATCAATGGCTTGATCAATAAATGGAAGAGGGAAGTGATCTTTCTGCGTGGCTTGGTTTAATTCCCAATAATCCACATAGATGTGCTACTTCCTGTTTTTCTTGGGAACAACTACTAGTGGAGATACCCACTTGCTATCTGAAATGGGATAAATAAAATTCACATCTAGCAACTTCTGTAGCTCTTCTTTTGCAATATCTTTGAGATGTAGATTCAATCTTTGCTGAGGTTGTCGGATAGGACGAGCATCCTTTTTGGTGTAGATATGACGTGTACATAATTGTGGGTCCATTCCCTTCATGTCTGGATAATCCCAAGAAAAAGCCCCCTTATAGTTTTGCAGAACTTGAATGAGCTTTTCCTGTTGGTCATCGTCCAGACTATCATTAATGTTTAAAATATTGCCTAGTTCAATTTCAGCAGGCTTGCCGTTATGAATGGCAATTGTCTGGAATGCTGATCATCAGTATCTTTCAAATGGTCTTACAAGGGTTAATTGTCAAGAATTTATTTTAACATTTGACATTTGACATTATTCATAGTGGCTCGCTGATTAATAAAGTTATTGATCACATCATCTTCAGTCTGATTCTTGAGCTCAAGTGCGTCTGCTACTGTAAGTGGTGAAGGAATACTCTCTTCCAGGTATGTGGATGGTTTTTTTTATGTATTTTCACAATGGGAAGACTTGGTTGGCAGGAGGGTATAGAACTAGATTTTTTACAGTGTCGCCCTTAGCAATGGTCATGCTACCCTCACGGAAACATATGTAAGCATTAGCTGTTGCCAGCCAAGGTCGGCCCAAAATTAAAGGGTTTCCATCTAATTGAATCTTTGGGTTTATGATGAGAAAATCCACTGGGCACTCCCATGAATCAATAGAAACTATAATGTCCTGTAAAGTTCCCTCTGGTCTTACCACCGAATGATAAACGAGTTCTAGTAGGGTGGTGGTTGGTTCTAGAGTTTTGATACCAAGTGTCTTACAAGTTTTCATGGTTAAGATGTTAATGGCTGCACCCAAGTCAACTAGTTTGTTTGGAAAGGAGTGGCCATATATTTGGATTGTCATTATGGGATTCTTAGGATCTTCATATTCTATTGGTGTTTCCCCAGCCAAGAGTAAATCAGACAAGGTCCCTACAACGTGAATAGTGGTTGGAGCTTTTACTTTCCTCACAGGCTCTTTCACACATAGTTCTTTAATTGTTTTAACATAAATAGGAATATGTTATATGGCTTAGAGGAGGGGAATTTTAAAGCAATGATTTTGCAGTTCCCCTATGAGATCAAAGTGTAGAAAAACAACTAGTTTAGGTATTGTTAATCTTTCAGGGAACGAGGGAGAAGTAACTACGAGTTTTCAGGATCTTTATGCTCAATTGTGTCTTCTCCTTATTTTATTTCTGTGTCAGTCACATTCGATGGTGTATGTATAGGTGGGGTTTTTAACTCAATTGGTGGCTAGGCTTGGACTTCCTCAGGAGTGATAATGTGTCTTGATCTCAGTCTAAGTTCATTGCATTCTTTTTTCAGTATCATAGCCTTAGTTTTCAACAATTTGCACCAACTCAACCATTCCTTTATTGGGGTTTGAATTTGGTTGAGCTGGTAGTTGGGGATGCAAAAGGGGATGAGGATTTTGCTGTAATGGATATGGGGCCGATAATGTAGGTTGAGGTTGAGAACTTGTCCTCATAGGTGTATTAGTTATCCCTAAAGGTCACTGCTAATTTAGAGACCAGTTCAAATTTTGTGAAGTAGAGTTAGGCCACTAAGATGGGTATGGATTACTTTGTCAAAAAGGAGTAAAAGGATAATTTCGCCAACCATTACCTAGAAAGGGATGAGTTGGACAAAGTGGCATAGCAAATGGTTGGGACTGCCAATTCGAGAAAGGTGATTGACCTTGTGATGTTGTACCAGAATTCTGTTGCTGATTAAATGGCGAAGAAGGAAAGAAGTGAGATGGGGCTTTTGACATACCTATGGGTCATCCTTGCCACTGTCGATGCTGGTTCATTAAGTATACTGGTTTGGTCTCTTCTTCTTATTCTTCTTTAAAAATTGCTTTCAACTCTGGAAGTGATGGGCACTGCTCAGTGGCATGGTCCTTGGTGAAGATAACGCATATTTGAACCATGCCCAATGGACGCTCTCGTTGACTGTGCTTTTTCCGGCAACATGGGCAAAGAATGACCAATTTCTTTTTGCTAAGGATTGTTTTTGTTTGGCTTGCAGGACATCCAATTGGTTCTCCTAGTCTTCTGCTACCCTTCGTAATCGATATTTTGTCCTTTTTCCTTTCTTGGTCGTTGATGTTCCATCGTTTGAACAACAATCATTCAATTCATGTTCCTGCATATAAAGATAGAAAAAGTTAGGTTTTCATGCCTAGATTTACCCAATTTTTTAATGATAGATTTTATCCAGCCTCTACAATTGTTTCTTCTATATTTATTCCTAAAATGAAGATAAACACATAAAGACAAATGATTAATTAAGCTAATATGAGGATAAAACATACCTTTTCCACAATCCAACAAGGAGCTCCTAGTTGTTGTCCATTCCTTGA
Source organism: Pinus taeda (assembly GCA_000404065.3). NCBI lineage: Eukaryota > Viridiplantae > Streptophyta > Pinopsida > Pinales > Pinaceae > Pinus > Pinus taeda. Next base: position 178,074 of record APFE031329388.1, read on the forward strand.
AAAAATTTAGACACTACATCACTAGTTACTAGACCTTTTTGCATACTAACCATGATGTTATCAAATATTTGATGAACAACGCTGATGTGAATGTGAAAATTGTTAGATGGTTTATTTTATTACAACAATTTGATTTAGCTATCATTGATAAGCCAGGTAGGGAAAATTTAGTTGCATATTTTTTGTCTTCACTTGCTTTCCTTGTAAGTGAGGAAGGGATGGTTGATGATCAGTTTCCAGATGAGCATTTATTTTCTATTTTAGTTCTCTCTCCATGGTTTGCTGACATAGCCAACTACCTAGTTGTTGCATAGTTCCCTCCAAATCTATCATCCAAGGAAAGGAGCATAATTGTAAGGAAGAGCACCCCATTCACTTAGATTGGGGGCAATATCTTCAAGCAAGGCCTAGATAACATTTTGAAGATATGTGTCAGGGAGAAGGAAGTCTTTGAAATCCTTCAGGTCTATCATGACGGGCCTTGTGGAGGCCACCTTTTAGCCAAGACAACAACCTTCAAGGTATTGCAAGTTGGCTACTACTGGCCCACTATCCACCAGGATGCATGAAGATAGACAAGTCGATGTGATGTGTGCTAGAGAATGGGGAAACCTACTCCCAAGGATAAAATTACCTTGCAGCCTTAGGTGGCTCTAGAGCCATTTGACAAGTGGGGCATGGATTTCATTAGGCCCATTGATCCACCATCATGGAAAAAAAAATACATAATTGTATGCACTGCTTATTTGACAAAGTGGACTGAGAATAAGGTTTTCAAGGTAGAAACATAAGAGAAAGTGGTTAAGTTCTTAAGGGAGACTGTATTATACAAGTTTGGATACCCTAGAGAAATAATCACCGATTAGGGAGCTCAATTCACATCACACCTAATTGAGAATTTGTTGAGGCAACATAAGATCAAACACAAGAAGTCCACTGCCTATAATCCTCAGACGAATGGACACGTAGAGGTCACTAACATAGCATTGGAAGGCACCCTCATCAAGATTGTGAGCAATAGCAGAAAATATCGGGCTGACAGACTTATGGAGGCTACTTGGGCCTATAATACAACTTGGAAGAAAACCATTGGCTTCATCCCTTATGACTTAGTCTATGGAAAGAAGGCTTTGATCTCCATTGAGTTTGAATAGAATACTTTGAGAATGGAAGCACATTTGGATTTGGAAGTTACAAAGGAAAAATAGGAGAGGTTGCTCCAACTCAATGGTTTAGATGACTTCAGGATGCAAACCCTCCTACACACTAAAGTTATTCAAGTACAGAGGAAGGTTTAACATGAAAAGAACATCAAGGACAATATTTTTCAACAAGGGGATTGGGCTCTACTATATGACTCTAGGTTCAAGGATTTCAAAGGAAAATTGATGACTAGGTGGTTGGGCCCATATCTAATAGAGAAGTGCCATGACAATGGGGCTACTCAAATCAGGACCATTGATGACGAAGGTATTCCCTTACTTGTCAATGGATATAGATTGAAAGCCTACAATAAACCTCTGTTAAGGGAGGAGTTCATTAGTACCATCAGCAAGGAAGTAAATGTGATTGGAAGTGTCTTAGCTTTCAGATCACACAATTCTTGAAGATTGTTTTTATTTTTGAAAAAAAAGAAGAAAAAAAAGACATTAAGGGGCCTAGGAGAAAACCTATATGAGGCATGTAAGGCCAACTCTTGGGTTGAAAACCTCCTTGGGGTAGTCTGGGAGTGAAAAAGGAGAATAAAAGGATCCTTCAGTGAAAGCCACCTTTGAGGTGCCTAGGGCAGGAAGATAGGCCGAAGAACCTTTTTTACAATGACTTGTGTGTCTTTCAAAAAAAAAAGTAAAAAAAATCTAAAAAACCCAAAAATGCCATGGCAAGCACCTCAAACCTACACACTAATAAATTATGTGATTTTGCAGGTTTTTGAAGGAAATAAAGGACTTAGAGTTATAGGGATAGCATGCCAAGTATCACCTAACTTCCTCCTCCATCCACTCCATCTCATTCATGCCTACCATGTCCCCATTACTCATTTCCACTTGTAGGCATCAAAAATCATTTTTTTGAGCATTTTCTAGCTTGCTATAGGATGTCCTGTAGTTGCTAAAGGAAGATCCTATAACACTACCAGATGTTCTGAAATGCTATAGGAAAGGGATCCCGATAGGAAGAAAACTATGCAGGAATATTCTAGGTTAATTTGGGACCCTACACCTCACAGTCTCTCACCCAACATCAAGTAATATCCATACCTACCTCTGTGTCCATAAAAAAAAACACAGGAAAATGTGAAAAAATAAAAAGGGGTCCAGAGGACATGTCCTCATTAGCCTCAACCATCCACCATTCCACCTGAGCCTTCATCCCCATCATCAAATATTACACCAGCACCCAACCTCCCTCTAAGAAACAATTAATAAATAATGAAGAAAAAGGCAGCTATGGGATCTCCTGTATCAGCTTGTGTCATCACTGCAACCAGCCTAAGCCTACATTCTCCTTCACAACCAAAGAAAAAAGGAGCTCCAACATCTATGAAGACCTTGTTTATCCTAGCCAGAGCTCCACAATAGCAGTAGTAGCAGGGATACACCAAGCACCTCCACACATGAAACAACAAGAAGACATCTACATAAGCAAGAGGAAATCAATAGAAAAGAAAAGATCAAAGAGGAACATTTACCTGAGCAAGAAATAGAGAAAGCCATCCTCCATCAGACATTGATCAATAAAGGTAGGAACAGGTATGGCACCTCATACAACTCTTCCTTGAGTAACGATATGATAAAAATGTATGCATGTTGAAATAATTATTTTTTATAAGCTAGAGGTGGCCAGTTAACTTGGCCACCCTCAGCTCAAGATCAAAAAGTGAAGTCCTAGTCAGCATGCCACATTGGAGTGTAAAATCAATGAGCATTTGTCAAAATGTGGTCGATTCAGTTATGTGAGAGTGGGTGATGGTTACGAGGGAGAGTGCATGATCACCAATAGTGGGCCAACAACCCCAATGAAGAAATCTTGTACCACTGCCAGCCAACACAGTGCTCCAAAAAAATCAACCATAAATAGCATAAAATTCCAAACTTTCATGAACTCATTGTTCATTTCGATATCAAAGAGATTACGACCACCTTGGAGAGCCATCAGAGAAGAAACCCCTATTTTGGACACCCTACAGGAAATGGAGCTATAGGAAGCTATAGGAACTCATAAAGCTACACGAAGCACTAAAATTCCAAAGGAAGTCTACAAGGGGGTGCCTAGGGTCAAATTGGTCAAGAATTATGATCACCCCAAGCATCACAATGAAAATTAAGTGGCCCATCTCTCCTGTGATCATGATTTAATAACTAAAGAAAGTAAAAAGCAAGGAAAAGACTCTGAAATCTTCTAGCAATTACAGTGGGCTTGATATTTAGACAAAATTTTGGGAACTTAAGAGAATTGTGTGGATATAGAATATGGTATAAATTGCAGTCATCTTTCAAAGATATTTTAAACTCTCAACCACCTTGAACTCATATTGAAGCTAGATTACAAAATTTCTTGCATCTAGCTAACCAAAGAAGAAAAATGGGAGGGGGATTCAATAGAAGAGAACCCACAGATACATCCAACATTCACCTTCATCCCCCTATGGTAGATATCTTTAGGAGGCATCAATGGTTTGGATCCTTTGAGTTGCTCAGGGGGTACGATGATGATATAGCCTATGATTTTTCCATGGCACTCAACCCTCATGCAATAACAAGTGCTACCACTTGTTGAGCCCTGAAATTGCATCTTTTCTACACATTTTCCTAGACTCTTTCCATTCACCTGGACCTCCTAAGCTATCAACGTCATTGCATATTAATCATAAAAGAGAATTTAAAGTGGTTTTTTAACTATGTCCTTGTGCGTGCTATTTGAATTAGATTTTTGCTTATGAGCTATGGAATGCAGCCACTTTCCGCAGCTGGTTCAACTTTTCGCAGTCGTTTTTGTTAAACTCCAGGTTGCAGGTGTCGTCAGGCAAAGTAAGCCACATGGGCAAGTTGGAAATAGCCTGGACATGGATTAGGTCCTATTGGTCTAGCCAGGTTCATCAGGAAAAGATGTGGTCAACGGTGGTCAAATAGGGGAGTCTTACGGAAACAGGACTCCATTTTCAAACACGTGAAGATTTTCATGACCGTTTCTTGATCTCTGGAGGCATGTTGACACCTGTAGGCTGACCACGATGTGAATCCAACAGCTGCTTTCAATAGATTGCATAATCTCGGCAACCATGATGCTAAATCCATCGACGTTGTCTTTTACGTGCCCTCTGTCAATGTAGTTTCGTAGGAAAATAGTTGTGAGTTTCTTGTTATAAATAACGCATTTCCAAACGCATACAATTAGTCTTTTTGCTTATGTAATTTCACTGTTAAGTTGTTGTGCCGTGACACTAGTCCCATTGTGATAATGTTGTTTTGAGATATAAAATAAGACTCTGTTTCTACATGATTGCATGAGCATAATTCTTGATTGATAACCAGTTGGCTGAGGCTGTGCAGAGGGTCCCTGCACACTAAGGTTTTGTTCTTTTATTGTTGCATAGTTTTATGTAGTGATTCTTTAATTCCATTGCATATATTCCACAGTTATTCACTTATGTATATTTATTTTGCAATGATATTAACATTTCACTCCTGTTTATGATATTACAAGCTTTGTATAGTACTGTTAACGCTGATCAATGTGTGTGTATGTTTCAGGATAGAAGTATGCTTGGGCACTTTTACACATTTCCTTTTGCAAAAACTAGTGACATGGAATCAGTCTTTCTGCTGACTTGCTTTTCTTAGTTTTTTTAATTCTAGTTTTGTTTTGTCGATTTCAGTTTAGTTCATTTGCTTTGTTAGACAATTTAGATATCAGATTTCTCAAGTTGTTGATGATTACCTCCGAAATCCATAGCTTAGACTACCTGGCGAAGGGTCAGACTATGAATTGATGTGATTTGATTTTAGTTTTACTTTTCTGCAATTAGATATCAGATTTCTCAAGTTGTTGATGATTACCTTCGAAAGCCATAGCTTAGACTACCTGGCGAGGGGTCAGACTGTGAATTGATGTGATTTGATTTTAGTTTTAGTTTTATGAAATTATATATCGGATTGCTCAAGTTGTTGATGATTACCTCCGAAAGCCATAGCTTAGACTACCTGGCGAGGGGTCAGACTATGAATTGATGTGATTTGATTTTAGTTTTATTAGATTGCAATTTTTGATTTGTTTGTGTGTAGTAGATTAATTCATTTTTTCTATTTAGACAGTAGCAATGATAATGGTTTCATGATCCATAGTTCATTTCTTGTTTGACTTAAGTAGCAGCACTAGTTTATTTCTTGTTTGACTTAAGTAGCAGCACATCTTCATTTTTGTTCATCATTAGTATGTTCTAAGACCCTCTAAAGCATTAAGATCTGGAAATCACTATAAAGGACAGAATTTCCTTAAAATCTATATCCATACTTGCCTTGTAGAGTTTTCTTTCACATTAAGAGACAAGCAAAGATAAAAACCCCAAAACGAAATAAAAATAAAAAACGACAAAAGTAAGAAATAGGTTATCTTGCACATATAGTGCGCCACACTTTGTTAGCTTACGAATCCTAGATTGATAATTAATGTAGCAATTTAGGACACACTAAATTGACCAAACATTTTGGTGCCGTTTCCAGGGAAGTGTAACTAGGTAGCCAATCTCTTACGTAAAAAAAAAAAAAGAAGAAGGGAAAATTGATAACTTCTTGAAGTATGCTCTCCTCTTGAACCTAGTGTCATTTGGAGGATCAGAAAAGAGATTTATTGGTTCAATAATTTCTTGAGTATGCTTTCTTCATGCACTTGGGGTGATCTGGAAGATTAGAAAGAGAATTATTAGCCCGACTTGAAAAGAAAAATATAAAAAAAAATGACATGCATAGAGCAAGAGATTCTAGGGGAAGGTTTATAGCTAGGGCCAAGAGTTTGATTTTCACAACTCCAGTGTCTTCAAGGCTTAGAGAAGATTCACCACCATCTACTCCTGGCCTTAAGATTTCTGGAATTCAAGGAGCAGTAGCTAAATTAGAGGATTCTCCCACATTATCTACCCAATCTCATCTAGGAGAAGACGCTCTCTTCACTTCTACAAGAGAACATGTTGTAATCAAAGAGGTAGAATCACCTGAAGAAGAGAAGAAAGAAACTCTCTCTTGTCCACCCTTGATAGAAGAACCAGAAGACTCTGATGAAACTATCATGATGGAGGAAGTAGTAAATGAATTTGGGGGTAGAGGTAGAGGAGGAAATAATGGAGGTAACAATGGTGGGGGTGGAGGTAATAATGGAAGAAATAGGGAAGGAGATAACTTGTTTGGATTCCCTATAGTTGATGAGGAAACTCACACAACGATAAAAAACATCTCACCATCTATCCTCCCCAACTTTTATGGATTATTAAGTGAGGATCCTAAAACATTTCTGTTTGAGTTTGAAGTCATGTGCTGAACCTATGACTATATGGAAGACTCTAAAAAACTCAAACTGTTTCCTTCAACATTAAAGGGAGCTGCTTTGAAATGGTTCATGGGATTAGTCACCCAATATATTAGGACTTGGAATGATATGAAACAAACATTTTTGGATAGATACCTGGATTATTGTATGCCCACCAATCACAAGGATGAGGTATTTAAATTGATGCAAAAAGAAGATGAAAACTTGGAGGATTT
>APFE031329393.1:0-22545 GCA_000404065.3 Pinus taeda
ACCACATCCGTAGCTCATCCTGAAGTGCTCCAAGAGAATAAGACAAAGTTTATAGTCTAAATATTATTATGAGCTAATAATATTTGACTGTTCTATATCTAGACTGAGCAGTCACTAAGTTGTGGTGTCACTCTGCTGTGGTCTAAAAATAGAATTCCATCTATTTTTTCCAACTTGATCAATCATCCATAAACAACAACCTGCAATCCATAGACATGATCCATATGTCTAAAAATAGACTTGCGCCAAAAATAGCCTATGGGCCCACTTAGTGAAGGCGACTCTTTTCACTAAGCTCCATCATCTTGTTGCAATCTCAACACTTGTAGCAGAAATACTTCGAACTCCCAGTAGTAGCCCAATAAATTCACATGTGTGAGAGATATATTCCCCAAAAACTTCGATCTTGAAATTCTTCTCCTTCTCCTACAATTTCATACTCTTTTTCTTCTACTTGTATATTGAACTTGTTATAATATTTCCTCCAAATAGATTGAACTACACTTTATTTATAGCCTCTACTCTGGGTTGAATTACACTAATGGAAGCTGAGTTGATCAGGTGAGGGCCGACTACCTGTAGGTGTGAAAAATGACTTATTTGACTCAATAAAAAATATTTTTACATGATTCAAAAGCCCAAGAAGGGTCTCATAAATGGACAATGACTCTAATGACTCAAGAAAAAACCTAGAAGTCCTCAATGGGGACTATGACCTATAAGATGATGACCCAAGCATGAAACCCATGCTTTAATAAGTCATAATCATAATAATAATAATAATAATAATAATTTCTTTTACTTTCATTTCATATATACATTTCATTATGACTCAAATACAGTTATGAAGACCGAACCTAGTTACATTCTTCAACACTCCCTCTTAGCTAGGGAGGTATTCATAATTACAAATATATATACAAGTACATGGATGATCTCAAAACACATGAACCACAAAGATTTTAGGCACACATGGTGCCACATACTAGATTCCTGACCAGGGCAATCTATCTAGGTGGGACTAAGATGGACTAAAACTTTCAGCCACTACAGGTACCATCAAGCTTACTTTCTAACCATCTACAAAGGGAACTAGGTGCGTAATGCAAGGTCAGGGCTCTATGATCAACGCCACCCTCCCTACTTCAAGAACTAAACATCAACACACAGGTGGACAATATGTATTCGCAAGCATACACAATACCTCAACACTCCCAATTATTCGAACAGGTAACAAATCTCTCCCAATCAAACAGACCGGTAACATCAAGCATGGAAAATATCCTTCCAGAACTCCGAGAGATTTACCTATACAAACACAACCCCAATCAGTAATATAATTTCAAATACATAAGTAAACACAAACCTTCAGGGTCTTCAATCATTCTGATGTTGCTTCACAAATTATCACAGTAGGACTTAAAGGATTCCCAAACAATTCTTGACAATAGTTTCCTCAACCATACAACTTCCCTTCCTACCTCACATGCATCAACATCTTCTACAATCGGATCCTGCTTTCCTTCTTTCATTGACACCCCAATATACATTATCCAATGTCTTCTTCAAGGTATCCATCATGACTATAATATGCCCTCCCTCTCAACTGGGGATATTTCTTCTATCCGGGCTCCCTCTTAACTTAGGGAGATCAACTTCTTTTCCATAGCATCGGAGAATCTTTCATGGATTTAATCCTTCTTATCAGAGTCATCTTAATTCATATAACTTCCTTCATCATGCTTATCAATAAAATCAACTTTACTTACAAATATCTTCAACATCTTGAAGATTATGTACCTGCATAATGCAAATAGAAAGTACAACCAAATACATATAAAGAAGCATGAATTTAACTATATCTGAATCATGGAAGCATTAGACTTTAGATATTAAATACCTAAACTTAGTTAGGTTCATAGTAGACAAGAGATACATACTTTTAAACTTCAATTTCTTTCTCGGGTTTGGTTATAACCCCTAGATTACATCAGTTACTCAATCAAGATATCAATCTCATTTTATTTAGGGCCTCGATGTTCCTCTCAGAGATATGACAAATTCTTCTATGACATACTGCAAACCCTAGAAGAAATTCAAACAAGTACAATTCTACAATGCATCTAACAATTTTTAGAATTTATATGTTAGACTTCTTCTAGGATTTAATGCAAACTCTGGATTCCATACTAAGCCTTAGATATCAACAATAAAAACCAATCATAGCACAATCTAAGGTTTCAACAATACGATCAACCTTTTGTAAACACTTGACTTTATCATTACATTTTGAAACAATAGCATCATATCCTAGAATATCAAACTTCTACTATGGATTAGTTACAAACCCTAGAATTTACACACTATGAGCATCAACAATTAGGTTATCACATATACATAGCTAGGATTTATTAATCATGTATAAGCATATCAATATCACTTAGGTAAGACCAAGACACAAATATCAATACATTTAAAGTTCGACATATAACAATCTTGATTAGGCTAGGGTTTTGATTGGACAAACATACACCTAGGTTTTCATTCCTAGGAGCTTACTCTAGGTATTATAAGGGTTTTTCTCATAAACCGTAATTTACAAAAGCCTCAAGGTCTAGGAATTCAATACATAGTCATTACCATCAAATCCTAAAGGACTAGAGTTTCCATAACAATACTAAAACTCCAAACATGACATTACCATCAAAACCCCAAATATCAAAATAATAATATTTTCTAGATTTCATCAGTAACCCTAAGTAGACTAGGGTTTTTCACATTGACATACCCTCATGTTAGGGTTTTACAGAGAAGCTTTTAGGGTTCCACAAACATGATGATTTTAATGAGGGTAGATTCAATCTAATTATTAATCACCCAAATAAGAATCTTTATGATTCAAAGGTCCTAGACATAACACTTGCTAGTATGTAAAGAAAATTTATTAGAATGAATGCATATACCTTTATCACGAAGAGAATAAAGCTTATGGTCTAAGACATACCTTTGAGTTTCTTTCTAGACAAACCTTGTAGGAAATCAATTCCAGTAGAACTTCTATCATGCTTTTTCTTGTGAGGTCTTCTCCATAGCCCTTGAGCATTTAGCAAGTGTTTCCTAAACAAGAAAAAGTATGAAAATAAATGTTATTATCATCTAGTACAAACTCATCTAGATAAGAGAAGGAAACCAAATATAAAAGGATAACACAAGGAATAAGATAATTATCATTGAAAAATGGTGAGGGCTCCCTCTCAATCCAATCTTGAGGGATACCTATAACTTTATCAAAACAATTCAAAAATATTTTTCCAAAGCATGTTAAACCTACAAATACTAGAAATCAAAGCATAAAGGAAAGTACTTCAAAACTTTAGAGTAGAGGACTTAGTAGTGTAAGTCCTTTACTTCCGATTCTTCAGTATTTCTCTTCTTTGGAGATCCTTCATCGACAACATTTTCTTGATCCTTAGTTCTCTTTTTATTCCTAGGATTATTAATACAATCACTTCTATAGTGACCCATCTTGTGACAATTGTAACATTAAATCATGGATAGGTATATCTGTTGGAAATACTGAGAGGGTGGGGGGTGAATCAATATTTCTTTTTCCAACTATTGTTTTACCAGTTAAAACATTTATATTCAGAACACAAGATGAACAACAAGAATAAATGCTTTTATTAATATAATCCCAATTACCAAGCACCAACTTGGACTTTTGTGAGGCTCCAACCTCCAGAGCTCCAACTCTATTTCGCCAAGGCACTAATCTTGGACTTAGGAGCACTAACTCCCAAGGAATTCAATCCTTCTTACTTCTGAGGCATCAGCCCCAAGGTATCCAATCCTTCTTACTTCTGAGGCACCAACCCCAAGGGTTACAACCCAATCTTGTCAAGGCATGTTTGATAGTAATGTTCTGCTCTCAGAGCTCTTCTCTACTGAGTTCTTTTTGTTTATAGCTTCACTATAGTTTCCATGCTACAACATCAATGACAACCAATCTTCTTATGGAAGAGTCTTTGTAACTCTTCATATTGTCCACACAGAGTCTCTAATAGATGACCTCTAATAATGTCTCCACACAGCTTTAGTGAGTCCACTATAGCTGCACTAAAATATGCATAAGAATCAGCTTTCTGTTCAAGCATCTGTCCTTACTGCCACAGTAAATGTTTCAGCATGACTGCTTCTCTATTGATTACTTTTCCCCTTCGACTGTCTCCTGTCCTGTTGGTCCTTCGGCCCTCTTCTGTTCTCCTGGACCATCTCGATACCTTTGTTTCCTCCAACTTCAACAACGTTCCGTCATCCTTGTTCTCTGTTTTTCCTGTTTTGTACATTCCTGATGCTTCTGACTGTCGGTTTCCTCTTTCTACTGGCTCTTTGGCTTCCTCAATGCTTGCTTCAGCTCCCTCTTTGTTGGCTTGTCCTTTGGCTTCCCTCTTCTTCATTGATTTTGTTTTTCAGTTTCCTCTGCACTGGCTTACCCTTCGGCTTCCTCTATCTCTCCGTGCTCACCAACACTCCTTGGACACGTTGATTTAACGATGAGGACCAAATACCCAGAGAAAAAATGTTGCATGTTAAAACTGTAATAGAGCCCCTTTTTTCAATGATAAAAGGCATACACAAGACTTTATTATTTAACAGAAATGCCACGTCCCAATGACAATCGAAATCAGCTTTCATTCAGGCCTCCTTAACTATCAGAACTGTTATCATAAGCCTTTTGGCCTAAAAACCCCACGCAATATAATTATTGAAATACACAAGAAAATTATGAAAATCCGATCGAAACTCTAAAGGGCGGACTTCAAATTTATTATGCCCGCATTAATACCTGTATCGGGTCTGCAGTGTAATCACAATCAACAGTTGCAACTTATCATGGCCATGTATAGGTTAAACCCATAACATCGCTGATGGCTAATGGCCCTGCTGGACGTGACATTGTATTGAGTTGTGTTACAATCGGACCATCGGGGTTGTGACATATATCGCAATCGAGGCTTTCGAAGCGGTAAGGCCTTAAGCTCTTGTGATATGGTGGATGTGACATACAATAAAGTCATATTGTAATGTTTAAGCGGGTCCACATGCTTTATCACAATCGGTGCTTTGTGAGGTCCGATAGGAGGATGCGATATACAATAAAACGTTTCATAATGTGCAGCAGGCCCGTTATATATATATCTATATCTATATCTATACATATATGTTGTAATTCGCATGGTTTAACATGGCGAGGCTTAAGGCCTGCATATATGAAATACACTTAAAACCATGCTTCGACACCCTTGGCAAACTTCACCAATGTATACACCTGGACAAATATGTCTTGTCGCGTCCGCACATATATATCGAAATTGGGGGTTTTGGGTAGTGGCACATAACCAAATTGCCGATTATCATATCGCCGATATATATATATATATATATTATATATATACATATATATATATATATATATATATATATTATATAATATATATATATATATATATATATATATATATATATATATCTTTCCTGTTCCGATAGCGTATTCCAATATAATATGTTCTTGCTGTTCATGAATGTATATATAGCCTATATATAATATGTTTTTGCTTCGATAGTGTATTTGTCCTATATATATATATATATATATATATATAATATATAATGATGTACAACTCCTCTCCTTTTAACTCTTCTACTCTTCTTTATGCTGACATACATTATTCCCAATAAGACTCTTTGGCATGTATTACTCCCGATAAGACTCCTCCTGAGCTTTGATAGCTCTATTTTCTCCTCTGATGGCTGTGTCTACTCTTTGCTCCTCCAATACACTCTCCGATAGATATTTTTTCTCCATCTGCTCCTTTTTTTGCTCTGTTTGCTCCTCTACTTACTCTGTTTGCTTCTCTGATATGTTCTTCTTTGGCATATATATATGACATATATATATGGCTCCTCCTATAGCTCCAATGTGGCTCCTCTAGCTTGGCAATGTCTTTAAAAGACCTCGTCTGATACCTTCATACCTTGATGGCTTCTGCCTTTTCCAATATGCCTCTCTTGCTCTGATATTCTGCAATATGATTTGATATGCCTCCTTTGTTAACTCCTCTATTAACAGACTCTTGCTTTTGGCTTGGCTATCTTGATGGCCTTGCTCTTGTCTCTTCATGAATCTGCTCTACTTCCCCTTGGCTTCATATCATCATCTAGTATCTAGAATATTGCCATATTGACATCAATGACAACCTAGGTCAACAATATCTTCTTTCTTGGCCCTTTGGATTTCTTGGAGGTTCCTTTATTTTTGTGATGAGTGAAATAGACATTTGAAATTTTCTCCTCTTCATTTTCTTTGTTGCTTACTAATGAAATTATGACTTCTTCTTTAATACATGCATTCCATAATTGTTTAAATGTAGGATTATCCTTCCAACTATTGATACCTGATGCAAAGAGACTCCAAGAAGTTGGTAACCCTAGAAGAGTAGTAATTATGAGCTCTTTTTCAGGTACTATCTCCTCTATTGCTTGGAGATCATATTTGATTATAGCTATCCTTACAAAGAAGGATGCCACAATGTCATCCTTTGTCATATTCATAGTTCTTATTTCATTCTTAAGACTTGCAATTTGACCAAGATTATTGATTGTGAACAATTTGGATAAGGCCTCATACATCTCTTGCTCGGAATATACATTGGATATATATGGGATGACGTTATCCTTTATTCTGTCCACAATTAGGGTCATGGCCAATATCTATGTTTCTCTAAACTTTTCCTTTTCTGCATCACATGATTCATTTGTGGGCTTCTTTAATTTTACTTTGACTAGAACCAAGTCTTTATTCTTCCCGAGGATGAGATCTATCCTCTTTTTCCATGCCCTGTAGTTGGAGGCTCCTTCTAGTTTGTTTCCTCCATTCAATGAGTTAGACATGGTTCTTGAAGATAGTAGGCTTGTCTCCTTATATTATCTTGATGACCCTTATTCAACTTCTTAAAACTTCTTATTTTCCTTTCAATAGATATTCTGGCTACATTTTTCCTTCTTCTTCACCTTAGCTTTGATACCATGTTGGAAAATCAAAAAGGTAGAAAGATTTTATTTATGTTGATAAATACTTGTGATATTCTTATGTTCTTATTAACTTTTTTGTGTTCTTCATTTATCTTAGTCCATAAAGAAATTACCAAAACCATAACAAGAAGATCAAAGACACCAGATCTAGGTGGACATATAGGGAAAAACCCTTATCTAAGGGAAAACCCAGTCAACAACTCTTCCTTCAATAGTTTCATGAGATAATCCAAGACTCTTTTACCTAGATGTTATCACCAAAAATTGATCATCTATCCATAACTTACTAGATGGATTGAAGTACATAATGTAAAGCCAATTTTACCATAGTAAAATTGCTTTCACTGTAAGAAATTACTTTATAAACCACATTTGTTAAGTTATTTCTGATTAAACCCATGAAGAATAATTAAATAAATCACTATTTATTTAATTATCTTCTAGGAATAATTAATTAAACCATTGTTTAACTAATATTCCTTGTCATCTGTGACCCAGTTATGAGAAATAAATAGATAAATTATTAATTATCTTAATTTTCTCTAGGAATAATTAATTAATCATTAATTAGTTATTATTCCCTGTCAAGTTTGACTAAATCCCCTAGGAATACTTAAATAAATCATTATTTGTTTATTATTCCTTAACCATATTTTTTGAGATGACAAATAAATCATTTATTTATTTATTATTTCTAAATAAAAGTATTCAACTAATTTAAATACTTTTTCCCTCCAACCAAATAGAATAAAATATTCCAAATGGTTAATTCTAGAATTTGGTTAATAATATTTTATTATTTCCCATTATTCAAGAATAACCTAATATTTTGTTATAAATAGAAGGATTTTACATTCATTCTTCACTTTTGATTATTTTCATTGTTGCACTCACTGTTGTAGCTCTGATTATTATTATTGTTGCATACCATCTTATTTTTCATTTGACTTCTCATTGAGCTCAAACATTTTGTTTGCTAAGTTTTACACATTATAGTGGAGAGAGACTCTACAAAAGATGAAGACATTGAGGATAGCCAAGAACCCATCCCATAGAGGGGGACTGGGCTGTTTGTCGTCCACAGGCTAAAGTAGTTTCTTTTCATACACTTTCAAGAAGAATACTTAATAACAAATTGGCAAGTCCACTAGGGAATTAGTTACGCATCTGTTGACAAACAAATTAGCGACTCCACTGGGGAATTAGTTACGCATTTGTCAACAAAAAAATTGGCGACTCCACTACATTTTTAATTCTGATTCAGAAACCTGGGTCACAAGAACCAACCGCGACATAGATGACAAATTTTTCTGAGACTTGCCGCCCAAGAATTAAGGAGCAAAAATCAAAATTTTCTGCCCCAAACCTATGATTTGGAGGTCCAGAGCGCACTTTCTAGCCCAAAAAGTGTGATACCCCCTAAATAGACTAGTATATGCGATTTTATGGCTTCTGTGATTTTTTCTGTTATTTTTCTAGGTTTTGCCGAGAGAAGCCTGTTGGTTTGGTTGAGCACTGTCTTGGCCCGCTTAGGCCTTGATCTTCTCTTTTTCACTCGTCGAAGTGGAATTTATCCCCTTAGGGTTTCTAGTACACTTCCACCTTTATAGGAGGAGTTTAGCTGAGTAAGAATTCTAAGTTTTTGTATAGCTTTCAACCATATTTTCCAGATCTATACCTCTCTTTTTTAGATCTTCATAGATAGGTTGTTTGCGTCCAAAGTTCCCTCTTGAACCTTTTTTGGTCAATTTCCTTAGGGTGCCACTGTTTTCCCTAGGTTTCATACATGTCTCCCTATCTTTTGCAGCGATTTTCCTCACTGGTTTTTTATTGTTGTTGCACCACTTTCCAACATCATAGTGTCATTTGATCCCAGTCAGACTGACACTTAGATCTCTTAGCCTTTTTTGTGTGTTTTCAGTTGATTTCACCACCATCCAGCACAGTGTTTGCAAACCAATTTTTGGCGGGGTTTTAAATAGTTGATTTGTTGTTCATTTTCCATTTTTAATTATTTCAACAATCTTTTTCTTTTTTCAAAAATGATCTAGGCTTAATTAATAAACACACTTGCACACACTTGCACACCTTAAGCAAAGGGAACTTAGTTTACATTGCCAAGACAAGACTTAACTTAATTAATTTCTATCCCCACACAAAGGAAAAAACATCTTGTTTATCTCCCTTCACCATTTCCATGTCACTTGCATCTTACAACCATTGCGCCACCAAGGCATTTGTCGCGGAGACGCTTAGGCCTTCATCCATAGTTTCTGCTTGGATGTATTACTCCTCCCCGTAGGGTTCTAGTTCATCATCCCCCAAGTCCCCATACTGAATCTTCTTCTGGTTCATCTGAGTCCTCATGTGATTTTGAGCCTCCTTCACCGCATATTGTCATCATGTTAGGACCCATTGTAGGTACAGGAAACTAACCTAGTGTTGGCTCTAGTTCTACCTCGGTAGTCACATCTAGCGGAACGTTACAGGAACTGTTCCAGCAACTACAATGCTACCTTTCATGGTCGGGTTAATCCTCCCAGATTTTAGCCAATTGATTAACAACCCTATACACCACGATGTTGGTTGGCCAGCTATGCCGACTAAGCTTCCCTTTGACATTCCCAAGTTTGAGGGTAATTTTGGAGAGGACCCCACCAATCACGTTTGCTCCTTCCATATGTGATGTTCATACAATTCTATCATTGATGTTTCCATTCGTCTTCGTCTGTTCTTATGCACACTCACTGGAGATGTTACGAAGTGGTATGTTGACTAGCCCACCGCCTCTCATTCCACTTTCACAATGCTTGTTATAGCATTCCTTTCATGTTTTCAGTTACCTCTCTGATATGACATAGTACGGAGCTCTTGACCACATTTCGTCAGTCCTCTACCACTCATCTTTCCAATAATGTCCATGAATGGAGTAGAAGGAGGAGCATGTGTCGTGCTCTGCCCTTCGAAGAATTTGTCTACCTCGTTTGGTTTCTTAGGACTCTTTTATCGCCTATTTCCAAAGATTTTATGTCTCATTTTCCTTAGACAGAGGAAGAGGCTCTCCAAACTGCTCTAAGATATGACTTGATTTATGGTCAATCCGACTATGTCTATACTGCTATACCAAAACTCCCTCATCCCAGTGGTGCCAATGCGTTGGGGGAATATCATGCCGTTGATGGTATTGTTGGAGCTATTTCACATCCTTTGCCATATACTCAATAGATTTATGGTTATCCCTAGGGGGCACCAGTTTCTCCAACACTTACCCCCCTGCCAGCACGTCTTATGAATTTCCCCAACCACATTAGCAGATGTCAGGGACAACTAGTAATAAACCTATGTACCACACCATTGCACCCTCACCATCTTAAACATATGCACTGCCAAGTGCTCTAGTCCCTTAGGCATTAGCATCGTAGCCTCTCATGCATCTTCAACCCCAATAACCACCACCTCCTCAGGGTCAAGTGTATGTGCATAAGAGTGCAACCAATCCCCAAAATTTGAAGAAAAAGAATAAGGGGAAGGGTAACAAGGGTAACTAGGGTAACCTAATTAATCAACCTAATCAACCCTAGGGGAACTAGCCTAACACCAACAACCAGCAATAGGGTGACCAACCCAAGCAAAACAAGGCTATTCGTACAAACAAGCCTTGTGCATGTTGTGGTGTACATGGCCATTATACTCATGAGTGTCCCCTCTCACCCTAAATGCACCAAATGTGGGAAGCCCAAGAAGCTTCTAGAGGTAAACCACCCATGCAACAACTGCCTCAGAATCCTATGCCATCTAAATTAGCCATGCTTACAAATCCTTTCCCTCAGCAAGGATTTGTTGCTACTCAACCTCAACAAGGTCAAGCAACTCATCCTCCCTAACCTTCTGGTCTTGGTGACTACCGGATCCTCATGATGGATTCTGACAAGGTCAATATCTCTGATGTTAACTTGCAAACTTGGTCGCTTCAATATGACAAGCCATCGCCTTTGTTCGCAACTAAGACCAAAACTAAAAGAATTTATTGAGCCTCTTACGAAACCAAATGTTCCATTACATATCACTCAGTCTAAAGTTGAGTCAATTCCTAAGATCCCCAAAGGACCATTACACTGTAACGCGACTTCTAACCGAGCTACTCATACATACATTATAGTAAGCGATTTGGCACAATCACCTGCTGCCATGTCGACGATGGAGGTGCTCTAGTTGTGCCCATCTCAAAAGAAATCTCTACTAACTACTTTAGGTACAATAGATCCTTCAGACGATCGTTTGATTGTATTTCCTGTTGATACATCAGGACATCCTCCATTACCTCTGTCCGTTTCTTTCTAGATATCCATCCGAGTTCGTAATGACATCATCTCTCGATGCATTATCGATGAAGGCACATCCACCTACATGATTTTCGTTGCTATTTGGAAGAAAATAAAGTCACCTGGATTTTCCCCATCCACCATCACTTTGTGTGATTGGGACAGTCACTCGTCCTAGCCTCTCAACATGTATCACAATTGTCAAGTGACTCTTGCGAGCAAGAATGTCCATGTAGACATTGAGGTTATTGATGCCCCTCTATATTACAACATTCTCTTGGGTTGTAGTTACACTTATTCCATGTCAGTCGCCGTGTCTGCAGTTTTCCACAAGTGCTTCTGCCATGAAGGGAAGATCGTCACTATTGATCAGTTGACGTATACGAGTCATCAGTCGTGACCTCCCCTGAGTCCATTATCTCATCGATGTCTAAAAAGAAGTCTTCCACACCTCTCACCAGTGTTTCACTTGAAGTCTACAAAGATTTCTCCTTGTTGAGTGCTTTCCCTGGTCCTCCCCCTCCCATCTCTGAGCCTAGCTCTTTGAGTGTTTGCATGTTACAAGTGTCATGGGCCACTCAAAAGCAATCTGGTACATCTGATCAACAATCAGCTGCTCAACACCCTGTTATTACCATCTCAGCTAAGCCATCTAGATCCACCCCTTATAACATCCTCATTTTGTGGGTACCTCCCCTTTGTTCCCACCAAGAATAATTACTCAAAGTCTCAACCATGCCGAAGCTGTTCCACTGAGACATTACCATGCCGTATAGATACCTTTCTTGTTTCCTCCTTCAGGAATCGTTTATGTCCTGTCATGGCTTCGTTGAATCTACCTAATAAATTTGGGGATCCCTGTGTGGTACATTGATCCCCCAACGAGCACTCCACCTGGTCAGCTTTTACCATATCATACTTTGACCCTAGTTCAACCGGTCCCTATGACCCCCGTCACTGCTCTAGTTCCACCACAACCTCAACAGGGACCCATTCCTGTTGCGAGAGAATCCAGATAGGGGGGCAAATCTAAGAAGAAAGAACCTAAGGACAAGGCTCCCCAAGCACCTCCAACTCCCAAAGCTCCAAATCCAACAACTCTGTGGGCTTTGTGTGAGGTTGTTGGGCATGCCACCAATAACTATCTCGAAATTCATCGTCTCAAAACCTTAGTTCATGAAACGTTCCCTGAGTCTAATATCCCTGAGGTCCAAGTTACCTTACTAGGAGCAGCCAAGAAACTAAAAACGTTGTGCACAAATAACCCTTGTGCCTTGTTTGATCATTATGATCATTATTCCCATTGTTTCCCTCATCTTGAAGAATTTTGTGATTTCCTTCAAGTGATTTTTGACTTCGAGGCCACTAGTACCACGAAATTCATGAACTCACGAAAATATTCTAGTACCACTAGTACACCAAATATTCTACTCTATGTCATACCACCTTTACCACATAGTCCCCATGTTTGACTTAGTGGGTGAGAATGATTCTAGACCTCCTTTAGTAGTTCATTCTTGTTTTCCTCTTCCCTTAATTCTTCACCAGGAACCATCGTTCCAAGAAGCATTAAGGCCATATTTAGACAAGTAAGACTACTTTCCTAAAAGTCGTAGATCCTGATTCTGATGGTCAATTTTTCCGCTACGAACTCCATAAGATTTAAGGCCTTTTTCTCCTCTCAAATTGGAGGGAAAACACCCTTTTATAGGAAAACACACAGTTTTTTTGTCACCTATTGCAACCAAACCGTAGCTCAGTTTAACGAACCGTCAATACTGTTGTAAAGCTCTCATTGAGTAATATAATGGGTATTTATTAGTTTGTGATTATTTGAAACTTCACTCAGAAGCCATTTTTCCAAGAAGGGTCACTTCGTCGTCTCTTAAAATCAAATTCCTTCATATGAGATGCTTGTACCTTGGGGACCACCTCCCCTTAGTGATTTTCATCTCACATGTCAATTTTCGTCATGAGTAACCATAATTTTCTCATGTCTTCATGGTCCCCACTGGGGCTATTCCGTGTGGCAGCATCATCGAGTCACCCTTGTTCAAAGCATCCACGATGAGTCATCTTTACATCCATGGAGTTTGTTTTGCATCCCATTGTATCATGTCACAATATTCCATCCATCTTTTCATACCATTCATCCCGCATTTCCCATTTTGGCCTTTAGTCATATTGTCCCCCATCTCCTCTAGAGTCGAGTCAGTTGCTGCCAAGTTAACCATGCACTTTATGCTCTAACAAGGGAAGTCGTCTATTTGTCCCTCAGTCCAATTTTCTCAATTTTACTTGGTGTCAATGCATCACTCACATTAGTATTTTCCCTCATGACTTAGTTGAGGATCCTCATTACCTCACCTATGGCAGGCCCTATTCTGTTGACATCAACACATCTATTCCAGAAGAACGACCTAGAGTGCTATGTATCTTGGTTCCAGCTTCCACTCTTGTTCAGTGCCTCGGATCAAGAAAAAGGAATCATCATTTCCCTTTGAATTGGTTGTTTCATGCTCCTCATTCATACACATGATGGTGTAGTGATGCAGTAGATTGTACCAGTGATTCTTGGGTGTGTGTGAAATGTTTCAGACCTCATGAGGGGGTGGCCCTTCAGGTAGCCCCCCACATGCCCGGATGCCTTCATATTATGCTAGAACCTCATATTTAGTTCCACATATTTGATGGGTTGATTTCATGCTGCTTGCATAATTCATAGCATGCATGTCTCCTTCAGATGATCCATTCATCTTTGTAGAGCCCTTTCCTCTCCAGCGAGGCTTCTTTGGTTGTTCTACCCTCCCTTCCACCCATTTTTTAAGGGAAGGACAATTATATCTCATGTACTCAGATGTTATTGTATTCATTCCCAACTCATTTTTTTTCTAGGCGCATTATGTATATGGGACATATTTATGCCAACATGCCATGTACCATTCAACACGTACATAATTGCTCATGTTCATTTTTTTGGGCACATCATTATTTTCTATACTAATTTATCTCGATGGGTATAGGTATGCCTCCCTTGCCTCACTAAGATCAAGTACCACAACATAAAAGGAGACTTACATTGATCTCGCCCCCTTTGTCACTATCCTCTTTCGATTCAACTCAATTGGTCTCTCTCTCTCTATGACTTCCCTTCGGTGTTTAGTGATTGTGTCCTTACAATGTACTTCGGTCATACATTTTTATCCTAACACTCATACTTTGGGGGGCAATCTGTTATCACCAAAAAATGATCATCTAGCTATAATTTACTAGATGGATCGAAGTACACCATGTAAGGCCAATTTTACCATAGTAAAATTGCTTTCACTGTAAGAAATTACTTAATAAACCACATTTATTAAGTTATTTTTGCTTAAACCCATGAAGAATAATTAAATAAATCACTATTTATTTAACTATCTTCTAGGAATAATTAATTAAACATCATTTAACTAATTTTCCTTATCATATTTGACCCAGTTATGACAAATAAATAGATAAATTATTAATTATATTATTTTTCTGTAGGAATAACTAATTAATTATTTTTCCTTGTCAAGTTTGACTAAATCCCCTAGGAATACTTAAATAAATCATTATTTGTTTATTATTCATTAACCATATTTTTTGAGATGATAAATAAATCATTTATTTATTTATTATTTCTAAATAAAAG
Organism: Pinus taeda; assembly: GCA_000404065.3. Lineage (NCBI taxonomy): Eukaryota > Viridiplantae > Streptophyta > Pinopsida > Pinales > Pinaceae > Pinus > Pinus taeda. The sequence continues at coordinate 15,091 of APFE031329393.1, forward strand.
TATTTAACCAATTTAAATACTTTTTCCCTCCAACCAAATATAATAAAATATTCCAAATGGTTCATTCTAGAATTTGGTTAGTAATATTTTATTATTTCCCATTATTTAAGAATAACCTAATATTTTGTTATAAATAGAAGGGTTTTACATTCATTCTTCACTTTTTATTATTTTAATTGTTGCACTCACTCTTGTAGCTTTAATTATTATCATTGTCGCACACCATCTTATTTTTCATTTTAGTTCTCATTGAGCTAAAATATTTTGTTTGTTGGGGTTTACACATTATAAAGGAGAGAGACTCTACAAAAGCTGAAGACATTGAGGATAGTCAAGAACCCATCCCATAGAAGGGGACTGGTAACATTATTTGTTCCCTTCATAGGTGTTGTTTAATAACATATATTATTTATATATCTAGTTTCCATTGGATTATTAGGGTTATTTACACTTATTTCCTTATTTCATTTTGTTGTTTAACTATTTTTGTTGCATAGATTGATCAGGAGCTCAAGACCAAGTGTCGGAAAATGCTCAAAAATTAAAGTGTTCAAAGCTAGTTTGAACCTGAATGACCATATAGAGCTCATCCTCCTGATTCCGGTGCCATGAATCGTTCAAAAAATGGTCTCCGTATGAGGAAGTTATGCCAAAAACAAAATCGCCCAATAACCCTTAATTTTTGAATTTGTTTCCAAAAAAAAATAAAAAATAAAAAGAATATTACGCAGAATATTCCTTGGAATATTATGCAGAATATTCCTTGGAATATTCCTTTTGGGCAGCGAATAAGAGGCTTCCATGTGGCAGGCTCGAAGGTTGCCACATGGCTTGGATGATGTCAACAAGTATGTTGGGTGCATGTTTAAATTTTTGGCAATTCTAAGTATTGAACTTGCGAACTTCGTTATAACAGCACCATGCCTTACCAATACACCAGTAGCTTGGAACTTTGAAAGGCTTATGACATAAAGTTTATTTAAGTTTTAAGTTATGGTTTGGGCATGGCCCGAAGGGAGCCAACCCCTTATACATAGGACCAGGCCCGAAGACCGTGGCCCAAACCTCACCGACGATCAGCAAAATGTGTTGGTTATACAATACGTGGTCACATTACCACAAAGTGTGGGGTTAACACGCAGTTAAGGGGAGGTCAACAAAATGTGTTGGCATGCAATCCCATGCAGAACTGCCAAGCCATAAACTATTCACATGGAATTCAATTAAACTGCAGTTAGAGTGCGGTTAAGCTGGCAGAAAATTTGGCGGAGCGCCAATTTTGGCCGGTCCCGCCATAATTGGCAGACCTATTTGGACTCTAACTAAAGTTACCTATAGTCTTTCTAGGATCAACTGGCAATTGGGAGTAAATGGCCATAACTTTGGCTAGGAAAGTCCTTTTTGGAAAAATTGTTTTTTGAGTTTGGGTCTCTTCGACCTTATGAAGCCATTGGCATAGGTTTCACAGGCAACAAAGGTCATTTGTACGTGATTTTACTTCGTGGAAGTTCCAGGAGCCACTAGGGCCATTTCAGTGATTGAGCTGTGCTGGGCTAGGTTCATGTGTTTGAGGTGAAACAAAAGCCTATTTCTGATGTAAGGAACCTTCTAAATCCAATGAAGGTGTTTTCAAAACCATTTGGAGACTTCTAAAGGCTGAGATGTTGAAGGGAAGTTTCAGGAAGTCTAGAGCCATCCATGAAGGAAGGCCTAGATCGGGGATGCAGTGCTCATTTTGAGCAAATGAACAGCCATTTGTTTATGTCAGATATGTGCTGAAGACATTAGCAAAGGTTTCAGAGACATTTGAAGCATTCTGAAGGAGTTTGTGCCATTAAGAAGCTCAGGGAAGCTTAATGCACCTACTGAAGGAATCAAGTCCAAGGGAGCCTAGATCTGCCTACATAAAGAGGACATCCATGATAGGGATGTATATGGTTTTTCTAAACCCATAGGTTTAGTCAACAACCTTTTGGAGTTGAGTGTGGAACTTGTAAAATAATTCAAGCCATAATCCCAAAGAGCCAAGTCTAGTTGACTAGAGCTCACAGGAGACGTAGCCCACGAGATTGTGGTGAAGTCCTTATTAAATTTGTTATTATGTGTGATTTTTATTTGCTGCCTTATATTTCATATATATGTTTAATATCAGCTAACACAAATCAAATTAAAATACATAAATAGAAGAAAAGACATACACCTCTTTCAAGCTAAAATTCTGCATAACGTCAAGTTCAAGCAAGGTCTTTTTTTAATTGAATCTGAGTGATTACTTCTCTTATTTCTTTAGGTAGAGTCTGTAGAGGGCTAGGTAGTCTCTGGATCTCATTCTCTCTTTAGAGGTGACATAGAAGTCAAGGCATCCAGAATTCAACACATTTAGAACACACCAGAAACATATAGGACCACACAGTTTATAAATGTATGAAGGAAATTAGAGCACAATCAGTGATTTCTAAGTAATCACACATTCATACTACTGCAAAAACTGAGAAGAGAACAATACAATACATTCTGAATATTGAATTCCTTCTGATTCTTGAGAAGCAAAGCCAAATACTGTATTACTAAAACATAGTCTTACATAAAGCACAACCTTCAAGTTTCTCTGAAATTTTCCAACCCTTTGTACATCAGATGTTCTGCTATATATAGAGCTCTTTACATAACTGAGATTCCTCCTCCAGCACGAGGGGAACTCGAATTATTTCTATTATGATGCCTATTAACACTTTAAACTAACTATTAAATGTAACTAACTGCTAACTGGAAGTTCTAGAGACCTAAGACAATTAGGAGTATAACTCCACATCATGTTGGTAATAGCATTTATTACAATCAAAACTCGTTCTCTGACAAATGGTCTCCTTCAGTTTAGCTTTGGTGGACGTTTGAAACTCCTTGCTGGCCCTTAATGTCTCATCTCTTTACTACTCCTGGAAAGTAGGAAACTGCCCTTGTTTTTCTGCTTTTGGTCTCCTCAATGATATTCGAAATCAATTATCTCTGTTGTTCTTCTTTGATTACACAAAAATGTATTGGACTGCCATGTTCTTCATGTACTGTAGACTTTTCCCACATACATGTGTGAAGACAAAACCTCTTCAAAGCTGTTTGAAATATCATGAACAATACTAGCTGTGATCATTTTTATAACAAATAGCTTAGAGTTCATATATATCTTTCCTCTGCTTGTTTTTCCCTTGTTGGACGCTTGCACTTTGTAAATGATCCTTTTCTGAAACTCCCTTTCAAAAATATTTCCCCTTGGTCACTCAAAATTGGTTGACCGAGTTATAATATGCAGCTATAGTAGTTTCATAGTGCGCTATGAAACTGATGTGCATTAGGCATCATCTACAACAGTTTCATAGTGCGCTACGAAACTGCTGTGTAATCACAAAAACACAGTTTTAATGCCAAAATTTGATTGTCTTGAGATTTTATTTTTCTTGATTTGTCTTTTCATCTGCCCTGAAACTGTTCAAAACTGGATGTAGAGATATCATTCTCCAAGGAAAACTTCAAAAAAGTAAATTATCAAAATTTAAGACTTAGCAATGCTTGTTGTGTGATTTTTCTTGGCTAAGGAAGTCCTTCTCACTGGCTTAGTTGTATCTTCAAATCCTCGATTTGCCTCTTCATAATTCTGATCCCAACTCTCAATCTTGTATTGGTTTTTTTGATGTATTTCGCTTTCTTTATTGCAGGGACTGACCAGGTGTAGTATTGAGCATGACAATCAACCACCTTGAGTATTGAAATCGTTTTGTCTTCCCAAAGAGCCTCCATTTTATTAAAATGAGCTTCCTTGAGTGCATGTTTCCTTGATATTCTCTTTAGTTTAGCAATTTCAAGATTTGCTAACTCCATTTTTTTTTAACTCTTGAACATTACATTCCTCTTGAGAGATAGTTGCCTTACCACTATCGTTTTTATGTAGCTGAGATGACATTTCTGATGAAGTCACCGGTCCTTCATGAGATTTTGCTATCTCCTCTGTTTCACTTGCTTCTGGCAGTGTCTCTGGTACCTGCTTTGAATGCCTTGTCACAGGTCTTCTTGGCTTAAAGACAAATTTAGAAACCTGATCATCAAATTTGAGCTTTTTTGAGGCTTTGATATTTTTGGTTTTGTCTTTACTTGATTCTGTCAAGTCTTCTCGGACGAAAGGAGATTCTTCAATATCAATAGCTTGCAGCAAGTCATTTAGACTTCCTTTCGAAACCAGGCTTTCCTCAGTAACTATTGTCTTGCCTTTTTCTTTAGCTAGCTGGCTCCTGGATATTCTTCTCTGGACTACTTCCCCTGTAGATGATTCATGTACACCCTCTTTGATCTGAGTTTTCTCTTTCTGAGACTGTTGGGGTGTGTCTTGGATTACCAGTGGTCTAGTGGGCTCCTTTACCTGTTTCCTAGCATTCAATTTTACAAATCTCATAGATCTTGTTTCCTTTACCTGTTTCTGCACAATGACCAGCTGCTGGTGGAGAACTCTTGGTAGCCTAAGGGCTAAGACTGATTTCATTCTTGAAGCCAGACATAAACATGAACACAGACCATTCCCTATTTACTTTCTGGAGCTCATGCTAAACAATCAATTTGACTAAACCGTGATGAAACAATGAGGTCTCACAAGCTTCCTTCTTTAACTGCACCTTGTCACACATTTTGCCTAGGCTACGAAACAAGTAGAAAGGAAAATCAAGTGATATCTTCCCAGTGAAATGAAGCAGAAGCTTGAAGTGATAAGAATACACCTTATGATACCTCCCTTCGTAGGTGAAGTAGCTTTGTATGTAGGTAAGTAGATTAGCATATGAGTCTTTGATAAAACTTCTGGGCACTGACTTGTTTAAGTCTAAATAAATGAACTCCGGTTTTAGAAATTCCTTATAGGGGGTCATATCAAACTTGAAAATTTTAAACCATTTTTCCTATCCCCTTGGAATCTCAGTGACTGTAGATATAACCTCTGGAGAGATTGGCAATTCAAGCACCCCAACTTTTGAATTCAGTCCTGTGAAGTTTAAAGCAAGTTCCTTGGTGACTTGCATATGGCCTCCTTGAAGTTTTTCGCAAAACCTCCAACGCCAACCTGTTTGAAGGCTTGTTCAACTTCATTATTCTTCAGGATGTTATCTAAACCCTCAGGTTCATTTCTCAAACATCTGCCTAACCTATGCTCTTTTCTTTCGGCAGACCCCTCCATGAAATTCCAGCGGAATGAAAATTTGAAAGACTGGAACTATCTCAATCTTCGATCACTGCCTCTCTTGAAAGCTGCCTCGCTTGAAAACGGCCTCGCTTGATCCTCAAGTAATTCAAATTGAATGCTTGACAATTTGTTCCTCATGAATGAACCCAAACACAAATCATGATTGTGAATACTTGGCTCTTCTTGAAACTTGCAACCTGAGCATACCAAGGCACCTAAAAACTCTAATGATGAAGATAAGCAGTTGGACATGATAGCCAAAGTGTATAAGATGATAAATGATGATGTAAACATAACATATTTTGATAGATATGACTGCTAAGCAATATTTGCTACGGATCCGCACGAATCCCCAATTTCATAGCGTAGCCAGTGCAAAATCTGAGTTTTGAAAACTCCTAGATAGTTTCGTAACACATAAGAACCTTAAAACAAATTTGATACATGGAATCTATGTGAGTTATGAGATCAGTGATGAATGAGAACGGATAGTTGACCTTTATTTAACCATACCACCAAGACTCCTAAGACTTAGACACTAAAACATGGAAGGACTAAACCAGGACTAACACCTAACCTTCACAATAAAACTAATGTGACCAATTTAGGAATTGTTTCTTAAGTGATAACAGTGGCTCCACTTGGGATAGTGTGCTCCTGTAGTACACTAAGAACTCGCATGTCCAGTACCTTATCCTTTTATGATAAACAGAAATTTGTTTGACAAGCATCCCCTTTGAGATTCTTGGGCCTTCACCTCAGGCTTAAGCCTTTTGTTTCAACTTATCATTATTTACAACAAAAAGAAAAACTGATAAAACAGATATATACAATGTTATGAGAAACTGATAGTATTTCAACAATGATAATGCTTTAGGAACCTGCCATTAACAAGTCCTCCAGTATATGGTTCTCCATCAATTTCTTGCAAAATGTAAGTGTTGTTTCCATGGAAAGCAGCAATCTGATATGGGCCTTTCCACAAATTTTCAAACTTACCGTGCTTACCCTTTTCTTCGATTCTGGCCTCCCATTTTAGCACTCTGTCATGGATCTGAAAAGTAACTTCCTTGATCTTTTTATCAAACGCATTCTTGATTCTGTTCTGACTATGTTGATGACTGTCATATACCTCATTCCTCTTCTCTTGCAGGGATATCAGTTGATTTATTCTCCTTTGTACAGCGTTTGGTTCCTCTTTGAGTCCTTGAATTAGTTTCATTACAGGTACTCCAAGTGATGTTGGAAATATAGCTTCAGTACCGTACACTAACTCATATGGCAAGGTGCCAATAGATCTTGTTGCGGAGGTAAATCCCCTCTGCGGACAGAGGCGATCCCACTAGCCCCACAGGGGTCTAGCAACAATCATACACGCTGCATGCAAGTTCCTAATTGCACAATTTAAGAGTCGATCAGAAAGACCAACCTGAGATCCAACGCTATTTGCTGTGGGAGAAGTGTCGCTCCTGTCCTTTAGCTTTGGCCGGTCACTATCCTTGCACTCCACGCATGGACACCTGCACAAATGAAGAACAACCCAAAACAAGCGTAAAATCCAATATCATACAATTATATATCAGTCAAGCAGGATATAATTCAAATATTACCAGAAGAACATGTGAATGGAACCATAATAACAGTCGCTTATCATTCGATAGAAAAAAGAGAAGAATTACAACCAATTAAGGCTTGACGCTGCAAATCTCCTCCAACTGGGTCAGCAGTCCAACATGTCTTGCAAAGTCACTTCCTCTCTCAACAATCCGGCAACATAACCTCTCTTTCAGCTCTCACTATCAATTCAGCTTCAACACTCTGACACTATCATTAGCACTCTCTCTAAAAAACTAGCCAGTTAAATGCAGGATGACAGTGATTTATAGCTGGAAGGGGAGAAGGTATTCATCGTATCTGGACACCTCTCGAAGATTTGGCATTGTCCCAAAATAGCCTTTGGACTGGGTTGTCATGGATGAAAAAGCGACACTCGACTGTATCCATGGGATTTTTCCTCAGGGAACTACATGAGTAATGGAGGAAAAATCACTTCAGTGCGTGTTGGCCAAAAATCATGACTAATTTTGTGTGGCACGGGCTTTGTTCCATGACAGAGCATCTATGGGTGCGCCCTCTTTGTAGGAACTGAGCCATTGGCGCAGGTTAGACACTGTGGACCCGCGCTAATGAAAAAAGGGCATTTTCCAAGGTTAATCTTCAAAGGGTGTCTTCAGGGA
>APFE031329410.1:6323-21762 GCA_000404065.3 Pinus taeda
CAGGAGGTGCGTACCCCAGTGCACACATTTCAAGGCAAAGAAAAGCACACGTGGGGTTTCTTATGTTTAACTAGCCGACGGTATTTGTGTTTCTATGGTTTTGGCTCATGGTATTGATCCATGTTTTTAGGAGGAGCTTGCCTATATAAAGCAAAGGAGATCATTTGGCTTAGGTATGTGCTTAGGTTGAACATCTTATGAGAGCTAGATATGAAATATCATGATCTCTTGGGTGTAATGTCTAGATCTAAATAAGGCGAATCTACTAATGAATTGAGATCTCTTCGGCGCATGATCAGATCTGTAGATCTGACTGTTTGGGTTGTTCTTGAAGTCTTGAAATTATCTATGCCCGAGGGTATGCAGGTACAGTGAAAGAAAAGTGCATACATATGCTGGGACGAAGCGTTTCAAGTGTGTCGGTACGCAGGCACAAAAGGGTTGCAAGTGCGCCAGTACGCATGCACAGAAGGGTTGCAGGTGCGCCAATACGCATGCACAGAAGGGTTGCAGGTGCGGAGGTACGCAGGCAGATCAAAGGACACAGTGCGTAGGTAAGCAGGTGAGCAGTTCAGTTACCTACTTAGGTAAGCAGGTGAGCAGTTCAGTTACCTGCGTAGGTAAGCAGGTGAGCAGTTGTGTTACCTGCGTACCGTAAGCAGGCTGTACATGGGTGAAGCTGCTTACTTCTCTTGAAATCTCTGTTTATCCTTGCTGTGTTCTGGGTGTTGAAGTGATGTCTGGTTTATGGTATTATGATCTGATAACCGCAGTCTGAGAAGTGATTGATTATATCTTTATGTGATATGATGGACTAGATCTGATTGATGACTCTCATTGTATATGTATTGATCTAGTGATTGGGTGATTCAGAAGGTTGTTTGATTATGAGCTTCAATATGGCTATTGGGCCCAGTATGAAAATTGGATGAAATGTGGCCCTTTCAGATTATGTGTTGTGCTTCAGTGTATCCAGTATGAAAATTGATGAAACGTGGTACCTGGAGGAGAGAAGATTGTAGGTGAGCACCTATGTACTAGTATCTAAGCTAGTACAAGAGCTAAAGGAAATCTTTGGAGCATTGTAACAGGTAGCAGCCTGCGTACTAGTAAATGGATCGGCTAGTACAAGAGAAAAGGGGGTTGTAGCTCCCGTACTGGAATAAGACTGCACCAGTACAGATATTGTAAAAGGATTTTCTTATTAAGAAGAAGAATGAGATGACTTGCAGCAGGTGGTTTTCTCCCGCATTGGGTTTCCACCTTATATCATGGTGTTCATGTGTGTGCCTTATGTGTGATGATCTATTCTATGTTATTGCATCTGTTAACTGATAATATGGTTGATAATGTTCTAATGCACTCATTGAAGATCAATTAGCTTAATCATAAGAAGTTGTGGAAGTAGCATATATGAATCAGAGTTTGGAAATGAAAAGTTTTATTAATGTGATAATACTGATTCACCCCCCCCCTCTCAGTATTATTTCCAACAAGTGTTGTACACACAAGTAGATGTGATGAGTCCACTCTTTGTCAGTGCTAAGCTAGTGATAGACCACTATGGTTTCTCAAACCAACCTTCTATTCATTCAGAAGAAGCTTGTTTACCAATGAGGGAAGCGGAAATTTGCACTAACAAAAATCTTGTCTACTGTAGTAAGGAAAGAGTGAAATCAAAAGCTCAAAAACACCATTCATCTAACTAATTGCTAAGAGGATTTTCTTCAAAAGAATGCTAAGTTAAAATGTGTGTAATCCTATTGTCCTATGCATGTATTTTGAAACAATGAAACATTCTATTGCTGTGAATGTAAATGAACACAACAACTTTTTTCCTTTTCGTCCTTTTGTGTGAAAATGTGAATGCTAAATCCTCTTGGTGATGTGGCAGATGGGTTGGAGATGGTGGTGGAAGGCCATATGGCTTAGGAGACAAGTAGGGGTCTTATCCTTTCTTCCTATATGTTTTTTCCACGGTTCGGCCTCAAAACATGCCACTACAGGTCGTCCTACAGGATGTCTTAATGCCTCCTACAAGATGTCCTAATGCTCCTACAGGATCCCCTGTATTCCTATAGGATCTGGCTGAGAGAAATAAGAGTAATTTGGAAGGTGGTGTAAAGCTTAGGGAAGGTGATTGGTGTGAGAAATAAGGAGAGAGAGTGACTAGGACTTATTTAGAGCACAAAACAGAGTTTGTAAGATGTTTGGATTTGCTCAACAAACCTAGAAAGTTGTTCTTATGGAATGATGAATTGGGTGAGGGACTTAGTCGATTTTGATGATCATGGATGGATGGAGTTAGGTTGGGGTTGTTGGTCATGAGATATCCATACATTATTTAAATTCCTGCATTGCATCAATCACTGGCATTTATCCATGAATCATGTCAAATGTGAAAGATTTTCAATCAACTAAGAAAACAAAATTTCATTATCTAGTTGCCTATTTCATCCACAAGAAAACTTTTAGAATGATGTGAAACCCTTATGAGATCTAATGCAAGGCTGAAGATATCAGAAATGAAAATTAAATCCTATTCTTAAAAACTAAAAAGATGCTGGCCTAAGTAGCAGAAACCCCTAAATTCCATAAGAAATCAGAATTTTGTCTTTTTGGGGCTGCATAAGAGTTCTTTCCTCAAACCATGGTCTTTGGAGGGAGGAGTGAGGCCAAACCTTCCTACTAGCAGCTTTTTGGTATTCCTTTATCTTTCTAAGCTACTACTAAAGCAATGCATGAATGGAAGTAAACTAATCAAATTCACACCTACTTGCAATAAAATTATGCTAAAACGAATTCAACCATTAATCTGTGAAATAAACTAAACATACAAGTACAAGAAGAGAAGCCTTTGCTGCTAAGGTTGGGCCCTAACCCAAGAGCTTCAGCCTTTTGAGTCAACTCAGTGCTAGATCAAGGAAATGAGCATTCTAATTATCATATCATAAAATTACATAACAATGTATTCCATAAGTCTTGAACTCGAAAAAGCTTAGTGATCTTACATAAAAATTATGAATCCTAATGAGGCTCTAGGCCTACTTATTTATAAAACGGAAGTCTCCAATGACTTCCTTAAATCTAGGGAGGCTTGGCTCCCAATCTCAAGATGAACTGGATATTTAATTGTCACTGGCTCGGTTGCCTTTTGATCTTCATGACTCGACTGCATGCATCTCCGAGCCAGTGTGATTTGATAGAGGAATATTTGAGTGAGTGAAGATTAAATGAGGACGATATATCTCCTACAATCTCTCCTCCTTGTATCATTATAGTTTCTTCCCTTAATTAGCCAAAAGTGCCATGATTTTCTCTGACAAACTTGAAATCAATGCACATTAGTCCATGAGACATAACATCTTACTTTTACTCATCTCATTAAGCAAAATATGATTGAAATATGTGAGGAATTATGAAAAGAGTTTATTTAAATAAGCTTGGAGGTGTATCAAGGTCCACATAGTTACCCAATGATGATGCTCATCATCACCCCCCATTGAAAGTGTTGTTCATCCTCTGAGCAACTCAATCTATATCCATGTCCTTCATTGCTCTATTATTCTCCCTGACATCCCATGCTTCTGTTGTAGTTTCCTCTTCCTGTGAATATAATCTCGCCTTCCTCTCTATTTCTTCCCACTTCTTTCTTTCTTCCTCTTCGTTCCTTCCTTCCAACATTCCTTAGAACAGTGGTGGACTGAGTGTCAAGCCAATCCAATTGACTTTCAGTCTTTGTAGAGATTTCTTGTACATGGGTGTTCTATTTAGTTCCTCTCTCATTCTCTGAGGAGAATGGTATTCTCTAATTTTCAGGTTGTAGGGAAACGTGTTCCATCTCCTTTGGCAAGCTTGCATGTTGTTATCTCCTAACAACCTGAACATGTATTCAAAGTGTGTGACTGCTTGCTCTCGAGCAACAAGGTACATAGGTTAAAGCTTAAGATCATTTGCAATCAGGTTGTGGGTGTTGATGACAACCATTGGGTTAGATTGCTTAACTCTTATCATGAGGGGTTTTGTCTCTTCTCTTTCCATTACCTTCTTCATCTTTGTAGCTCTTGCCTCCTCATGATTCATCCATGATGCTAAGGCCATCAATTGCAAGTCCCCTAGTTTTGAATTTGGGTCCCACACATTCAAATATGTCAAGGGCAAGTTGTGTAGGTAAAACTCATATATTTTAGCTCTATCGTCCAAGGTGCTTTGATCACAGAGATAAATGAATTGTCTATAGTATTGGAAGGGAATAGTGCCTCTTTGTGCTAAAGTCTTAATTTGGAACTATAGCCACTACTCCTTAAGATACAAGGCATAAGAATTTGTTGGCATCCTACACTGGATTTCCTCTAAGGATAAACTGGCCATAGCTTCCAACCGGCTTTCCCTTTCTTGTAATTGTCCCCTCAACCATGCATTCTCTACTTCCAAATGAGCTTTCATCATTGCCTTTCTATCACTTATGCTTCTCAATTCTCTGCCCATCTCCCGTATTTTGACCTCCATGTGGCACATATCCTCCACTCCTTTGGATTTGACAAGTTGCATCCACCTGTTTGTTCTTTCCCTTTATTTCTCAAGCTCAAATAAGAAGGGGATGGAAAATTTATGGTGGATGAACCTACCCCCTTTAATGAACTTGTAGTAAGAGTCAAGGTTGGGTTAAGGACAAGGCTCTCTCAATTTTGGGTCTTCCTTATTTATTTCTTGTTGAGTGATACCTTCTCCATCCATTTTTTGAGTTTCCTATAGGTTTAGCAGAGTTTCCTGTAGGTCCTTCTGTGTCTCTTGTAGGATACCTTTTACCTTTGATGAGGTAGACCTGGTGACGTGCCTCGTAACATAAGTGATGGGACATTGGGAGAAGCTTTTCCTGATGATCCTTCTCCCTGATTTTTCTTAAGAGGAGATACCTTTTCTTGTTGCTTTGGTGAGTCTTCAATGACAATAGGAATTTTGGTGGGTGTTTGAGGTCTTCCTTGCCTGATTCTTGTGCTTTTCCTTGTCCTAAAGTGCAATGGCGTTTGTCTCTGTCTCTTCCCTTTTTTCTTGATAAGTGTATTGAGGGAAGTAAGAGGAGATGTTGCCTCTTTCTCAGTGGGTTCTAGAGATACCCTTGCTAATTCTTCCCCTTATTTTCCTTGAACTATAGACCTATGTTCTTCCTTGCCTTTTGTTTCCTCTTTTCCATTCTCTTTCTCATCCTTGTCTTTCTCTTCCTCCTCTTCCTCCAGTTCCTCACTTTGTTCATCTGTTTCTTCTGTTTCTTCATCTTCTGTCTCTTCTTCATTTCCTTCCTTTTCCTCCTCTTTTTCCTCCTATGTTTCTTCTTCATCCCATTCACTAGTAGTGGGGCTTTTGTCATAGTAAAGAGCTTTTATTTCTCCCTCTGCATGCATGTCTCTGAAAGTTATCCATGTAATAGGGAGTCTTAGGTTTTGGAGAGAATCTTCTAGGATAAGTTTGATTAACCCATGATGGGCTAGTTGTTGATGTTTCCTTCCTACACTTTGATGCTCATATCTATCACTGGTTGAAGAAGAAAGTGGGGTATGCTTAGTATGTTTTGAGGAGGTGTGTCTGCTCCAAATCTCAGCTCTTGGAGAAGCCTGAAATGGTATCCATACACCACACTATATCTCCCTTCACATGATATATATTTAGTGAGGTGGTAGCTAATTTCATTCCAAGGGTATGGAAGGCTTTCACTTCTAACCCCATTTTTTTCCTCCATTGCCTCCTCCCCTTCTAAAAATAATTTCTTCTTTGCAAGGGTGTTGTTACCTTTATCTTCCTTTCTCCAAGGCAACCCTAAAGGAAGTGTGGTGATTCTACCTATGACTTCAGGGGTGATTTCTATTAAGAGGCCTTTCACCATAGCAATGTGAAATGGCAAATAAGTGTTCATCCAGTAACTGGTCATCAACCATTACTTCCTCCCCTGTAGGCAAAGTTCATTAGGATAAAAAAAATATGCAACAACATTCTCCTTGCCAAGCTTATCAATAATAGTTAGATCAAATTGTTGTAATAAAAGTAACCATCTAACAATATGGGCATTTACATCAAGTTTATTCATCAAGTATTTAATTGTAGCATGGTCAATATGCACAAATGTTTGGTAACCTATAATGTAATGCCTAAAATTGTTCAATGAATTCACAATAGCTAGGAGCTCCTTTTCAGTCACTGTGTAGTTTAGTTCGGATTTTGACAGATTCTTACTGATGAAGTAAATGGCATAACGTACCTTGTCATCTTTCTGGCCTAGAGCTTCTCTTATGGATTTGTGAGAGGCATCAACGTGTATATGGAAAGGAAGGGCCCAATTTGGGCCTCAAAGAATAGGTGCAATGATCAACTTGTCCTTTAGGGTGTCCAAGGCCTCATGACATTTTTCTAACCATACAAACTTAGAATCTTTGGCCAATAACCCAAATAAAGGAGAAGCTAACTCGCTAAAGTATTTTATAAATATCCTATAGTATCCAGCTAAACCTAAAAGGAAATTGACATCCCTCTATTTTTGTGAAGGTGGGACCCTCTGGATGATGGCTATATTATTTGGGTCCACCTGTAATCCTTTCTAGGATATTGAATGACCTAGAACAGTCCCTGCAGTCATTAAGAACTCACATTTTTTGGGACTAAGGGATAGGTTCATTTCAATGCATTTCTTAAGCACCTTACCCAAGTTGGACAGAGCCTCCTGGAAATCACACTCATAGGGTGTAAAATCATCCATGCAAATTTCTATTACATCATGGATTAGATCGACGAAGATACTCAAGACCGCCCTTCGGAAAGTGGCAGGGGCATTGCATAGGGAAAAAGGAAGGACCCTATAAGTGAAACTACCCTAAGGATAAGCGAAGGTGGTTTTATCCTGGTCTTCTGGGCTAATTTGGATTTGATTGTACCCATTGAACCCATCTAGGAAAGAGGGCAACTTTTTCCCTACTAGGCCATCTAACACTTGGTCAATGAAAGGTAAAGGGAAGTGGTCCTTATTTGTTGCTTTGTTTAACTCTCTGTAATTGACACAAATCCTCAACTTCCCATTTTTCTTTGGAACCAACACCAAAGGAGAAGCCCACTCACTATCTGAGATAGGGTAAATGAATCCTGCATCCAACAACTTTTGTAGCTTTTCTTTGACTATATCCTTGAGAGCTGGATTCATTCTCCTTTGGGATTGTTGAACTGGTTTTCACCCTTCTTTGATATAAATGTGGTGAGTACACACCGATGGGTGCACTCCCTTCATTTCCTTTTAACTCCAAGAAAAGGCATCCAAATGTTCCCTTATAATGTTGCACAACTTTTCTTCTTGGTGTACAGAAAGAGAGGGGCTGGATTTCAAAGTTATTTTAGGGCTGAATTCTATTGTTTTGACATGGGTAGGGTTTGAATCAGCTAAGCATAGATCAATCCGATGGTTGCTCTTGGTTTCCTTTATTACTGCCTCTAAGAACAAGGTGCTGGGAGTTGGTCTTTGGAGTATTTGTATAGTCAAATCATGTTCATCTGGTTGTCCTCCTCCCATGGTAGTTTCTAGGGTATAGAGTTGGGTTGAGTAGATTTCATTTTCTTCCTCCTCTTCTAGCCATAAACGTAGTTCATGTTATTGATATGGCTGAGCAGGAGGGTACAATATCAATTGCTTGAATAGATGCCCATTTTTTATATTCATATTTCCATCCCTACAGTTGATGTAGGCATCATCAGTGGCTAACCAAGGCCTCCTAAGAATGAGAGAATAACCAACAAGCTTGGCCTTAGGTTGGAGAACTAGGAAGTCTACAGGGTACTCCCAGGAGTTAATGGAGTCCATCACATCCTCAACAATCCCCTCAAGGGTTACTGTGGAACAATCTGCAAGTTGCAAGACTGTTGTGGTCTTTCTTAAGGAACCTTGGAGATTGAGCTTGAACATGGTGTCCTTAGTCATTACATTAATGGCAACCCCATGATCAATCAAAGTGTGTAGGAAAATGGTGCCAGTGATGTGCACATCTACTACAAGGCTTTCAGGGTCCAAATACTTCGGGAAAATTACCTGCCCCAGCATTAAGTTAGGCACCTGTCTGATGATATTAATGGTAGGGGTGTCCCTTTTTCGTCTCCTTGGATGTTTGAAACACTTCACTGTAATCAATTTGCTGTAAATAGGTACATCATTGATGGCTTGGAGAAGTGGAATTTTGACACATATATTTTTCTATTCACCCAGAAGTTCATTCTCTTCTGGGGTAGGTTGGATTGGATGAGTTAATCTTTTAGGAAAGGGTGGTGGATTCACTCTAGGCATGCTTTCCTCTCTTTCCTCTTCACTCTCCCTCGGTGGAGGTGGAGGTTGGTTGTCTAGGAGTATTCTCCCAAATCTTAGGTTGCTTTCCTGAATCTCCACAACATAAGCAAGATATGATTTCTCTCCACTATACACTTTTTGTTCATGTCTGTTGTTTGGGTTTGGATTTGGATGAGTATGCATATGAGGTTGTTTAGGTGGAGTAGGGTGTAAAAGTTGCCTTTGAGTAGGAGGTGAAGGAAATAAAGCTGGAGCATTGTGTTATGGGGGTCTCCATCCCTGGGGTGGTGTAGTCCACTAAGGCTGTGGTGGAGTATTTGGCTGAAATGACTGGCTGGATGGTTGGAAATGGCACTGAGGTGAAAAAGAACAAGGAGGAGGTGTAGACCAGGAGGGATGAGTAGGGGGGCCCCAAGACGGAATGGATGTGTTCTAGTTATGGTTCTAATATGAATGGGATGATCCTTGCATGCCTTGCTGGTATGGCCAAGGTCCATGAGGTCTCCTTTGATTTATGTAGCAAAGTTGTTTAGTCACCCCTTCAGTTCCCTGATACACAACTTTTAGTCTAGGTAGAGAATGGCACTTGTTTGTGGAGTGGTTTTCTTCATAGACCAAGAAGATTTCAATCAGGTCTAATGGACATTCATTCCTAGGGTCCCTCCTTGTGCATCTAGGGCAGAAGATGGCTAATCGTCTTTTTGCTTCCTCCTACTTCCTCTTGATGTGCATAGTGTCCACCTATAGGGCAAGGGTTTGCAACATTTCACTCTTGAAA
The DNA here is from genome assembly GCA_000404065.3 of Pinus taeda. Classification (NCBI taxonomy): domain Eukaryota; kingdom Viridiplantae; phylum Streptophyta; class Pinopsida; order Pinales; family Pinaceae; genus Pinus; species Pinus taeda. The sequence continues at coordinate 15,416 of APFE031329410.1, forward strand.
TCTTCTAACATATTTCCAATTTCACCTTTTATGGATGTGTTGGAAGAGGATGAGTTGGCCATTGGTTGGCTACCCCTACCCTTTTTCCTAGTTGTCCTAGAGTGATTCCTAAAGACAGTCTTGATATCTTCATACGGTAGTTGGTAGATGTCCCCTCCTGTTAGCAAGTTTAGGGTATCCAGAAGATCTTCCCTTACCCCTCGGATTGGGACTAGCTTCAGTGACTTAGGATCAAGTGTGCACTTGGCCCTTTTGTAGCTAAGCTAGAATCTTTCTTCATAATCCTCTAGGGATTCATCATGCCCCAAGGTCATCCTAAAAATTTTCTCTTTAGTGCCTTTGAACTTGCAGAAGTCTCGGTACTTGTTGTTGAAGGCTTGCTGCATCTGAGCCTAGGTTGTGATGTTATCCCCAAGTAAACCCATGTACCAGCATAGAGATACATCCTTGAGAGTATATGGGAATAATTTCAACTTCTGCTCATCAGTGGTGGAATCATAAGTTCTACATATGACAACAAACTCAAACTAGAATGTATTTGGATCTTCTGAGGTCAAGCCATGGAAATGAGGGAGAGAAAAGGGGCTTAAGTTTTTCATCTTGGTATCCCCATTAGTTTCTCTGATGGGAAAGGCACCCTCAAATATTTCTTTATCTCCTCTCTCATTTCTATTTTTAGCCATTAGGTCAGTTGGAATGGGTTCTCCTTCTTCTTCTTCCCCTGTAGGCTCCTAAAAAAGCTCTAGTTGTTCACTTAAGGGGTCCTCCAATTCATAGCCATCGAAGAAGAGGGAAGCTTGGCTATTCGAAGTGGTGGGGGTATTTGGTATACATTTTCCTAAGTTATCCCTATTCCTAAGAGGCATAAAAGAAGTGTTTTTGTTTTGTCTTGTGGTTTTTTTTCAAGATTTGAGACTAATTGCAGAATTTAAATAACAAATTGAATGGAAACTAACTGCTAAATGAAATCTTACTTACATAATGGAAAACAAAGAAAACTAACTTACAATTACTTTTGCATAAATAAAGCTAATAGCAGAATGTCAGAGATAAGAAATAGAAGAAAGAAAGAAGAAATCACATCTTACTCAAACACCTCCTAGGCAACGACACCAAAAAGTAATGAAACCAATATTGCAGTGAGAATGTTGCAGCTCCTGCGGCTACAAACTTTACCTTATCAACCTGGGGTTAGTACAAACTTGGAGGTGACAGTGTTGTATACATAAGCAGATCAAATGGTTCCACTCTTTTTCATTGCTAAGTTGGTGATAGACCACTACGCTTTCTAAAACCAGACTTCTATTGATTTAGAAGAAGATTGATTACCAATGAGGAAAGGGAAAATTTTCACAAACTGAAATCTTGTCTACTGTAGTAAGGAAAGACTGAAATAAAATGCTCAAACACACCATTCATGTAACTAACTACTAAGAGGTTTTGCTTCAAAATAATGCTAAGTTAACATGTGTGTATTCCTACTATCCTAGGCATGCAATCTGAAAGAACCAAACATTCTACTGTTTTGCATGTAAATCAACACAATAACTTTTTTCCTTTTTGTCTTTTTGTGTGAAAATGTGAATGCTAAATCCTCTCGATGATGTGGCAAGTGGGTTGGATATGGTTGTGGAAGGTTAGATGGCTTAGAAGGCAAGTAGAGGTCTTCTCCTCTATTCCTAGATGCTTTCTCCACAATTCAGCCTCAAAACAAGCCACTACAAGTCGTCCTATAGGATGTCCTAATTCCTCCTACAAGATATCATAATGCTCCTACAAGATCCTCTGTATTCCTACGGGATCTGACCAAGAGAAATAGGAGTGATTTGGAAGGTGTTTTAGGGCTTAGGGATGGTGAATGGTGGGAGAAATAAGGCAAGAGAGTGAGTAGGACTTCTTTAGAGCTAAAAACAGAGTTTGTAAGATGGTTAGATTTTCTCAACAAAGTTGGAAAGTTGTTCTTATGGAATGATGTATTGGGTGACGGACTTAGTGGCATTTGATGATCATGGATGGATGCATTTAGGTTGGGGCTATTGGTCATGAGATATCCCTGCACTATTGAAACTCCTGCATTTCATCAATCACTGGTATTTATCCATGAATAATGTCAAATGAGGGATATTTTCAATCAACTATTAAAACATAATTTCATTATCTAGTTGCCTATTTCATGCATGGAAAAACTTGCAAAATAATGTGAAACCCATATGAGATCTAATGCAAAGGCTGGAGATATCAGAAATGACAATTAAATCCTATTCTTGAAAATTGAAAAGATGATGGCCTATTTAGCAGAAAACCCTAAATTCCATAAGAAATCAGAATTTTGTCTTTTTGGGGCTGCATAGGAGTTCTTTCCTCAAACCATGGTCCCTAAAGCAAGGAGTGAGGGAAAAACTTCCTACTATTAGCTTTTTGTATTCCTTTATCTTTCTAAGCTACTTCTAAAGCGATGCACAAATAGAAGCAAACTAATCAAATTCACAACTACTTGCACTAAAATAATGCTTAAACTAATTCAACCATTAATCAATGAAATCAACTAAACATACAAGTACAAGAAGAGGATTCTTTGCTCCTAAGGCTAGGCCCTAACAAAAGATCTTCAGCCCTCCGAGTCAACTCAGTGTTGGATCAAGGAAATGCTCATTCTCATTATCATATCAGAAAATTACATAACAATGTCTTCTACAAGTATTGAACTCGAAAATGCTTAGTGCTCTTACATAAAAAAAATTGAATCCTAATGAGGCTCTAGGCCTCCTTATTTATAAAAATGAAGTGTCCAACAAATTCCTTAAATATAGGGAGGCTTGGCTACCGAATTCAAGATGAACTGCCTCTTTAACTGTCACTGGCTCAGCTGCCTTTTGATCTTCATGACTCGGCTGTTTGCAACTCCGAGCTAGTGTGATTTGATGGAGGAATATTCGAATGAGTGAGTATTAAATGAGGAGGATCTATCTCCTACAATCTCTCCTCCTTGTCTCATTCGAGTTTCTGCCCTTGATTAGTCAAAATTGCCATGATTTGCTCTCAAAAACCTCCAATCGATTCACATTAGTCCACTAGACTTAACATCTTACTTTTACTCATCTCATTAAGAAAAATATGATTAAAATATATAAGGAATTATGAGAAGAGTTGATTTAAATAAGCTTGGAGGTGTATTAATGTCCATATAGTTACCCAATGATGAGGCTCATCAATCACTTATCCATTGTTGTATTATTTTAGGCACACAGAAATGGGGGAGTTCAAGTGCCTCCTTGTAAAGAGTGGTTGCTTCCTCATTTAGTTCCTACAATATATGATTCTTAGATATCCACTGAAAGGACAAATCCACCTACTAGATTCCTTGTAGCTACAAATCAAAACCAATATTTTGATTGAAACCATCTCATCAGCCTACTCCATAACCAACTTTGAATTAAAGAGTACCTATAGTATAGTGATCTTTTTTGGTTTGGATATTTCAAGGAGTAACCATAGCCCAATGAAGTTTTCCTTATTGTTGGTTCCCCTACATGGAGAATAACAAAAGTAAAGAAACTGTGTTTGATTTATATATAGGACTATGCAAACACCACAAGGAGGTGGGAATCCTTAGCTATATCCATTGAAGTATCCACATGGAATATCATAATCGAGATATGGCATGTGTGGCAATTGTTGTGGAGTCGATTTCTATTTAGTCCTATATTATTTTGAATAAAAGTTTATTTTTTTGGCATACAACTCAAGAGGGATCTCTTTATTTTGGAATAGAATGGAATTATGAACTTTCTAGATATTGTCAACCAAAATGTATGGAAGGCCATAATAGGATTGAATATATTTGTCCAAGAGAAATTTTCTAAAGCAAGGCGATAAGTGTTGATAAATTCATTCGAAATTTCGGGATGAGTTCTGACATAATTTTTTAGTATACCTTGATCACTTATGGACATTTTACAAGTAGATGTATTGTTATTTCCTCCCGCAAGTTATAAAGTGGGAATTTGTTGGGTCTGATCCATACATAAGAGGAGAGGACCTACCTTGTGGGTAGTTTATTAATGAGTGCAAGATAGGTAAATATTTTTATTTAAATGGTGCTTTAGCCTTCCAAAGAGCTTTCCACCACCAACACTTGTGACCTTCAAAGTCATCATCAACACATATCTTGTATCTTGTTTTTGATATGAACCCATATGTTCTAGGATTTATGGACCAAAAAAGTGTGTCAAGATCATTAAGATTTAGGATTATAAAGTTTTGTGGAACCACCCCATCCCACATTTATCCTGTTTTACAAGCTCTCCATGTTAAACATAAGTTGAGTGTTACTATGACATGATCTAAACTCCAAGTTCTAGTTATGAAAGTGGGGTCTACTAACCGGAACATACGACCATCCCTAAGGGACACTAGATCACCCAAGTGACTGATAATAACCACTGGTGATCAATCTCTGAGCTGGAACCTTCACTTCTCAGACTTTACACCCCAACCACATGTCTGACACACTTTGCAGTGGTTGGAAGGCTCCAACCGCACTCATGAGACTTCTTGCATGAGGTTATAACTGAAATTCTCCAGTTCATAGGTTGCAGTTGGATTATTCGTGCCACTTTTTCAGGGCTTGCCTACAGGCCATTGCCCATTACCATCTAGAACTCTTCCGAAATCATTCTAAAATGACAAAAAGTGTTTATAATGAATACTAAGGGTAGAAATTTCTCAAACATGCAAGTCAAATGATAAACATTTTGTCAAACATGTAGTAAACATAGTAGTTGTAGGTCATGAATGCATATATAATCATGATATTCTTAAATTCATCATAGAATCATGAAGAAGGCCAAATACCATGTCAAGCTAGTTGCAATAACACTTTTCAACCCATACACACATTAACCATTCCATAACTAATCAAATCATGAACAATATCCATAAGAATAGCACATCATTCAACCATACCTATAACCAACATATAACCAGAATAAAATCCATTACGAATGAACCATAAATTAAATGAAATAACCATTACATGTGTTCATAGATCACCATAGGAAATTAACTAATACTAATCATATGCAAAGTCCAACTAAGTCAGGGACTTCCACGTACTGCCCCACCATAAATTGGGCTAAACCAAATTTCTCTTTCAAACAATAACCCCCATGCCATATTCGAAGCACGAATGTGGGATCATATTGGTCAAACCAAAATAGAACCAACCAATGCTTCCAGAGGCCAAACTACCTCAACCCTACACCATAGGGGTTTCACCTAAACCTGTCTAGAAATCACTAACATAAAAACAATCTTGGATGCCTCTGACTTCCTTCACCAGCTCTAAAGTAATTTTCCTATCTCCACCCACCCATCAAGAGTTCTAGGATAAATCCCATCTCCATCATTGACCCTTGGGAATTTTCATGAGACCACCTCAACTGGGATCATAGCCTACTAGCCATCCAAAGCTTAATCAAAATAGAGTATCCACTAAATCATGGTTATCCAATATGCGACAAGGAAATTCTGAAGCCACTATAAATTTAGCAAAATTCTATGCCAATGACAACAAATTAACCAAAGAACCACATTCATGTGTCATGCATCCAAACCTCAACAAGGAAATCACAAATGAAATTTGTTATTAGCAATGAACTCCAACTGTTGTTGTTGATCAAACCTTCTTTTCTACTACCCACAATTCCTTTTATTCCTTCTCTACAAGTCCAAGTGAATGTTAGGATGCTCCATGGATGCTCTAAGTGTGCAAGAGTGTCAAAAACTGTAAAAAAAATGTTAAAACTTGAACTGTTAAAAGTTGTGAACTATTTCTTTGATGACTTTTTATCATTGATGTCTAGTCTCTTCCTTTTTTTTTTCCTTCTTTATTCATTTTCCTTCATTTTCTCTCTAATTTCCATTCCATGCATATTTTTGTCTCTTATTTTTCTCCTATTTTCCTTTATTTCCCATAATAAATTTCCATATATTGCTTATTTTCTTTTGCCAATTCCATTGCTAATTTACACAACCAATAATAAACCACAATTAAGGCCCACTATAATGTTTTCCCCTCCATTTAGCTTTGAATACATGTCCCATGACCTTGGTCTTATTTTATTTACATGAAAAATCAACTAGGGGTTGTTACAAACACCTCCCACTTGGGGGAACACCATCCTTGGTGCTTGATGACACTTATGACTGGTAAGACATAATACCTATGGAGCTTTATTACATAGGTCGATGTAGTATTTACAATAAAAAAATGTTGAAAGCCATGACCAACATGAAAAACATGACACACATACTGCCTATTGGATCTTTATAACACAACTCAATGC
>APFE031329422.1:5000-20310 GCA_000404065.3 Pinus taeda
TTATATGGGCCTGACACAGGTTCGGAAGAATTATTTAGCCAGACAAATCCTGTAGCGACAGGCCCTTTTGGCAACAACCCGCGGAGTGCAAACTGAGATCTCACCTGAGGTAGCAGGGGAGGGTGTTAGAACCAAGTTTCCACACCCTTGGGATGTCTAGATGTGGTTTGGAGGTTTCACGCTCCATTTTGCAGCTTCGCGCTGCATTGTGTTCGCATTGATCCTAAATACCTTGCACAGTCTACCGATCTAATCTAGTGGAAGAAATATTGCAGCTCGGATCTACTCTAGAGTGGTCTTTAAGCAAACAATTATCACATTTATCCAGTTTGCATATTAAGAGTAAACCTAGATTCACAAGTATTCAATAATGCGCATAAATAAAAACAGTCTTATTAACCATACAAAATGCCAGATTCATGATAATTTAGAGGTTACAAGATTTACAAAAGAAACTTATCTTTATTTCCATTTTATCGCCAATACATCTAGATCCACCCTGCACACTCAGCTGTAGGGGTCCGTGTACCTAGCTGCGGACTCTTTCAGGCCTCTACGCACATAGCTGCAGAGCCTCTATCCACTACCCCGACACCTGACTCGGACTTACAGACACTTTTAGACTCCTATTCTCAAAAACCCATTACAAGTCCGATCCAATATCATGCCCAAAAAAGGATTTCCTTTCCCTCATAGAGTCGCGCTCTATTTATACCGTCCTATGGTCTGCAGACTGACTTACTCCCTATTATTTTATATTATTTCTTGGGCGGACAACCCTTTGACTCAACCTTTTACATTTCGCGCTCTGCATATTTCAAAGGTTTACAGTATTTTTATCCTACTTTCTAGGTTATTAGACCCAAAACTGTTACGCGGGACCTCCGCTACCCAACAGATGAGTACCTTGCTATAGGAAAAAATGTCTTCTAATAGTTAATCCCCTCCACTCGAGAGTACCCCTTGGCCACAAACCTGGCCTTGTACTTTTATATGCTTCCGTATGTGGCCTACTTCACCTTGAAGATCCATCTCCAACCCACAACTGATTTGTCTGTTGGTCCCGGGACCACTTCCAAAACACTATTATTCACAATGGATTCATACTTCTCCACCATTGTATCAACCCATACAGGTTTCTCTATTTCTTCCTTGAAAGAGGATGGCTTGGTCTCTACTACCTTAGTCATTAGAGCCATGTAGCCAATGTACCGATATGGTGACATTCTTTGCTTGTGCTGATTTGAAGGAACACCAACATTCTCCCTCGCATCCTACAAAAGTCTCTCAAATTCTCTGGTTCTCTTCTTGCCTTCTCTGGACGGTTTTGCTTGAGTGTCTGTCTCCACTCTCTGCTCCTCAACTTTTGGCTTCTCCACAACATATTGAGGCCTCTTCTTTGGAGCTAAAAGCTCCTCCTCTGGTGGAATCTGAAGCTCCATCTCAAAAGAGTACTACATGGATTTGTCTTCATCAAATTTGACATCCTGTCGCACAACTTTCGTTTTGAGGGATGGAAAATATACACGGTAGTTGTGGGGAGTTTTTGTGTAACCCACAAATACCCCCAACTCTGTTGTCGACTCTAACTTCTTTGTTGACTCTTTGGAGACATGGAAGTAAACAAAGGCTCCAAAAGTCATGAAGTGTGACACACCTGACTTGCTCTCCAAGAAAGCCTCCTTTAGTGTGACCCAATAATTCAATGAGGACTCCCATTCTGCAAATAGACCGTTGTGTTGCATGCTTCAACACACAAGTTCAGAGGTAGGATTTGGTCATGTAACATCACCCGTGTTGCTCCCACAATGCTTTGATTCTTCCTCTCATCCACCCCATTCTACTGTGGGCTATGGGGTGTTGTCAACTCTCGTCGAATGCCTTCATTTGCACAAAAAAATTTGAACTCATTCGACACGCACTCACCTCCATTATCGCTCCTGAGAGACCTCACCTTTTTGCATGTTCCTTTCTCCACCAGTGCCTTAAAATCTAAGAACTTCGGGAAAGTATCATCCTTCTTCCACATGAAGAAGATCCAACACTTTCACAAGAAGTCATTAATAAAGATGAAAAAATACTTGTGCTTGGCAGTAGAGGCTGTTGAAAAGGTACACAAACACCATAGTGGATCATTCCAAAGACTGCATGTGCTCTACTATCCTGATCATGGAAAGTGGCTTTTGTGTACTTCCCCAAGGTAAACCCTTTAATTGTATCCTACTGCTCTAGTTCTCCTTTGGGGAGGCATGTGGTAATATTTTGCATGATCTTAAAAGTTCCATGATGAAATTAGCCAAGTCTTTTATGCCAAAGTTTGTCGACATCGTGACTCTACACCTTCTCCGCCTTTGTCCTCAAAGTAGCACAATCCTCTAAATCTAGCCTGTAGAGGTTCTTCACACGAACTCTGATCTGCTTCACTTGTCTCGTGGCTATGTGTCTCAAGAATTCATTTCTTTTGTTGAAGATCATATCGTAACCATGATCTTCCAAAATTGCAACAAAGGAAATATTATTCTTTAGACCCAAAACAAACATCACATGCTTGAGCCTGAGAGGGGAGTCCGAGTCCCTCTTAAAGCTGACTGTACCAATCCTGATCGCACTGTACCTTCCATCATCTCCCATATCGATGTGCATATGGAGATACTTATCCTCCAAATCACTAAAAAAATATCTATTCCCCATCATATGGAGTGAGGCACCGCTGTCAAGGTACCACATGCTTCCCATCACTCTGATGGCCATGCATACAATGGGAGTAAAATCAAGCTTGAATTGTGAAGCCAAAGCTTCACCCGCTGCTCCCCCCGAGGTCTTCTTGCTTGTCTTCTTGTGTGGACACTTCGTAGCATAGTGCTCGCATTCATGACAGTCAAAGCACTTGATTATGGACACGTCTTTCTTCTTGCCCCCTTGACTAGATTCTGCTTTGGATTGGGATTTCCTCCCTTTCCCTTTCTTTGCCTTACTAGACAAGGCACAGTTATCTTCATCCTCACCCTTGGATGAAGTCCTATCTTTGGTATTCCACCTTATTTCCTCCTGTACCAGGTTAGATCATAAGTGCTCCCAACTTGGTAGTTTCTCCCTACCATTTATCGAATCTTGATAGCTCTTCCAGCTCTTGGGAAGGCCCAAAAAGGCTAGAGAGACCAAGTATTCTTCAGGGACATTAACACTGACCCCACCAAGTTCGTCATGACATTGTGTAAACATGCTCAGATAATGCAGAATTGTGCCATTCTTTTGCATCTTGATACTTCGAAGCTTGTCCTAGAGTGCCAACTTTCTATGGTCACTATTATTCTCAAACAATTCAGTCAATTCTTTCCATATTGCGAACAAAGTCTCTTTTCCATGGATATTCGAGATAATATGATCTCTACTCCCTCCAATATGATTCTCCTTGCTTTGGCCACATATTTCTTCCACTGAGAAATATTCTAGGTATCAGATGCTTGGGGTTTTTCTACATCTGTCTTGATGTATTATATCAACCCATTGTCATCCAATACTACCTCCATGCATTCCTTCCAAACAACAAAGATTGAGATGCCTTCCAAGGCATACTTGAGCCCGAGTCCATTGAAAGCCATCTACTCAGTCTTGAAGAAAACCTGTAACATTGATCTTCAAATTTGAACCTCTTGCAATGACAAATTCAAAATATCCGTTCTATAGTGATTCCAGCTCTAATAGCATGTAGAAATTAATGTGTATATTCAAAATTAGTCATGAAATCTACTAAATCACAAGACTTGGAGCTAATCTACTATATATATTGCATTAATAAGAGAATATAGATGAAATACATATGCTTTCTCAAACCTGAGCACACCTTGCAAGTGTATAGCCTATCCCTCTACCTGATTGACTAACTCTGGAAAAAAATTAGCCAATTTTCAAGTCCTACAAGCTCCTATTTCCTTGTGTTGTTCCCTCAGGAAATTGGGCCCTATTGTTTAGGAATTTACCAGTATTGTATTGCACAATTCCCTAGGGTCTTTCCTCTGACTGCATGCACCACATGTATACATTGGAATATGCTACAAATGATAGTACATTGCCTTGGAATCTCCATGTCAACTGGGTAATTCAAACTATCTGAATGAAAAAATTATTTTGGGTTGATTAATTAGTTAAATGGTTGATAACTAAATGTGGTTGAATTTCCACTTCCACAACTTTACCTCCACTAGTTCTTCTGACAATTAGAACTAGTTAAACTGAAAATAACTGAAAAAAACTGAAATATATTGCCACAAATTAGCATCAAACATATTGAAATGAACTAAAGCTTCCCCAACTCAAATTAACTATGTTAATCGAGTGAAAATTTCCATGTCACCTCAGTTAAATACCTCCAATATTTCTGCTGAAATAGAAATTCCAATTTTCTCTAGTTTGACCAAGGAAAAGTCAAATTGAGATTTTCTTGATGCATTTTCAAAAATTCATTGGTATATAATTTATGGTGGGTTGCATAATTCAAAATTTTTTAGTATCCATATATGATGGCATATGAATAATGGCATATGAAATTCACATAGCTCTTTTTTAATGGCCATATAACATATGATATAAAATTATGTATATGGTATATGGAAGGTATATATTGGAGGTATATTGAGAGCCTATATTGAGTTGAAGTTTTTTTTTGAAGAAATAACCAATTTTTATTGTAAAGACATCAATTTTCTGTTGCAAGTATTGTAACTATTTTGGGCTCAATTCAATTGTTTTATGATGCATTCACTCATCTCCATAGTCACAGTAGTTCTCACTGGAAAAGAGAACTACCAAAAGTGGTCCAGGAAGAAAAAACACACGTTGATTTTCAATGAGTTGTGGAAATAAGTTTGTGAAAGAGGAGACAATCCCCTTGAAAAGCCCACTTTAGACAAGGAGCTTTCCATTTGGGAAAACAAGAACAATAAGATCTATGCCTTTATTGCAACGTAAGTAAATGAGGTGAGTCGTCATATTTCACCATTTTCAAATGATTTTGAAGCTTTAAAGAAGTTGAAGGAATTATATGACTCATACTCATGAGCTTGAAGATATTCAATTGATGATCAAGCTATTCAATCTTGAATTGAAAAATGATGACCCTATTGCCTTAGCATCAGAAATAAGAGCCATTATGCATGACATAAAATCCACTGGTGTTGAAATAGATGTTCCTCTCACAGCCTATGTCAAGACACTATATCCAACTTATTCACATTATCTTGAGTCATTGCAAGCAAGCGACAAACTTAAGGAGATTTCCTTCGACTCCCTTGAGAAGAAGATTGCTGAAAAAGAGAAGGATTTTGGGAAAAAGAAAACTCCTCATTCTTCTCAAGAAGTTGTGTGCCTTGCACAGAAAGAGAAGAATCATGCACATGATTCTTCTAGAGGAAGAGGTAGCAGAAGAGGATGTGGAAATAATAATTTTAGAGGCAGGGGAGGAAAACATTTTAAAGGAGAAAAGTCTGACCTTCATTGCATACGATGTAACAAAAATGGTCATGATGCTTCCACATGTAAATTTTCATGGGACAAGATTAGACATGAAAGGGATGAAGAGAAAGGAAAATCATTAGATAAATGGAAAGGAAAAGCACCCAGTCTACTCATTATGTTGTGGCACATTGCAACGTTGGAGTAAATGAATATTATTTAATGCTTCACTTGCTTCATGGAAAGATGCTTGGTTGCTTGATTCAAGAGAAACTTGCCACATGAATTTTAGAAGAGATTTATTTGAAGAATTCACTGATAATGTTGATGGAACAATCTACTTTACAAAGAAGTCAAAACTTAATCAATCAAGGCTTGACATAATGAGGCTCAAACTACTTGTTCTTCCAGAATTTTTTCTACATGATGTTCTATACCTCCCAGAGTTAAGGAAAAACTTGTTGTCTTTGGTCCACATCCGCCAGCAAGGACATTTCTTTCACATATTTGACGGAAAAGTTGAGGTCGGAAAAGCATCAGATCACTCACTTATCACGTCTGGGACATAGGAATTAATACTTGTGAGAATGTAAGGAACCTCTGCTCATGCACACAAATTTTCATACAATTCTCACTATGATGAAGGTACACTTCCATCAAGTCTTTTATGGCATGCTAGATTTGGAAATTGAACTGTGACAACCATCATTTGTTGAAGAAAAATGGTGTTACTGGTTTACCTACAATTCCTAGGAAACTTAAACAATGCGATGCTTATATCTTAGGAAAGCGCAACAAACAATCATTTCATGACCTCATTCCAGAGCATATAGAAAATTTGAACTCTTTCATTTTGAGTTATGTTGCCCAATGCTTGTTCTTTCTGCAAATGGTAATAAATATATGATGATATTTATTGATGAGTACACTAGAATGTGATGGGTTTATTTATTGAATAATAAATCTAAATCTTTTGAAACATTCAAGAACATTCATGCATGGATTGAAAATGGGATTAGGAAAAATTATGTAAATACTATAAATAGAAAATAAAGGATGTTGGAAGATGAAGAAACATTGGGAGATGAATCCAAATAATCTCCCTCTCCTTGTATATATCCATGTTTTCTCTTAATCCAAAAACACAATTGATTTGTGGAGTTACTCTCCTGGCTTGACGTACATAATGAAATTCTAGACATGATAATGCTTGATTTGATCTACACACACTCAAGAGGCATTTTTTATTTCCCACTTTTTATTTTTTTTTGAAATAAAATTGAGTGATTAATACCATACTCACTTTTATGTGTTGATGATGTTGACAAATATTAGATAATACATAATACGTATAAAAATTGCCACGTTGAAAATTTGGTATTGGGCATCTCTATATTCAAGGTTCATAATACAATACTAAATCACTGGATCTACAAGACTAGATTATTTGATCAAATAAAACAGTGAAGTGAATATCTTGTGTTGAATGGGCTAGGGATTGGTCCTAGTCATCTCCTACCATATTTATTTCCCTTATTTGATGGTTTCAATTGTGACTCTTGTTGGCTTGAATATCCCAACTCCATGGATTTTTACTTTGACTTTACTTTGGGGCATATTCTCCACCCAAAACCCTCTTATTCCCTAATCATTGCATTATTTGTCTCATGCCTTCTTCCTTGGGGGAGAAGCTCTAGATCATACAATACAACTTATAAATAATACGTTGTTTGAATTAATTGTCATCTTGAATCATAAATCTTCTTTCGTGGATCACTTAAGTTTGGGAATCCTTTAAAAGTTTATATTTATCCTTGTGCTTACAAGTTATTCATATTTTGAGTTTGATATTGTCGAGGATACATGTTGTACACTTCATTACAATCCTTGGTTCATGGGATGTACATGTGACTCTATTTTTCAATCCCATTTATCAACATGTTAAATTTAGATCCATTGTGAGTTAGGATTTTCAATTTGAATTTACATTTTTGGCTATATGAATTTCAACATGACAAACTATGTTGAGTTGTGCATAAAAATAGTTTTTGCAAATGATTTAATTAAATAATTAAACCATAAAATATTTAACAAAGAAATAAATATCCAAAACATGAATCAAAACAACTATAATTCTAATAAAATATTTTTATTCAAAATAAATAAATATATTTTTGTATTTTCCTCATAACAATACAAATATTTCATGCCATCAGTTCATATGAAACACATATATTAGGGAAGTTGACTGGATACTTCCTCTTATTCTGAGCATGGCATCTAGGTTAAACCACCAATTGTAGTTTTGGAATCTGATATGTCTAACCTAGTATAGACATCAAATGAGGCCACAACATTCACAAAGACAATTAACCCAAGGACTTGAACATGTGACCTCTTTCTTATAGTTTACAATGCTTAACCACTCTAGCTAACTTGTTGAACTAATTTGTTTCAAATTATATAAGTAATAAAATTTATATATTTTCCTTTTACACAACTATATATATATATATATATATATATATATATATATATATATATATATATATATATATATATATATATTATATATATATATATATATATATATATTCTTTTTTCTTTTTTCTTTTCTCCCAAGAAAAAAAGCATGTATTTTATTCACTAGCAAAATAAAATACATTGATGCATATGCTTATAGCATTCATATAGCAAGTATCCCAAATAGTTTATCACTATATATTCATTACATATTCGATCAAAGATCCTCAAAAGGAATTGTTTAGAAATGTTCATATATTTCTTGCCACTGATTGTGTCACTTGTAAAGTATAATAAAAAAGGATTTCCAAGGATAAAAAACACCATTGGTCGTCTAAATAGAAAACATAATATTACTCCCTTTGACCTCCATCTGTCACTCAAAACTAGGACATCCTGTGTGCATGGAAATGACATATTTTTCAAGCTATAAACTGTTATTTTCATTAACAGAGAGCCACATGTAGGTGCAAATTCAAACCAGTTCCTGTATCCAATAGATAGGGTCCATATTAAACAATTGACCATTTTTCCAAAATTGAAGTTGTAAATCCAACTTATTCAAACCTTTAGGATGCTTTTTGAGTTTCTAAAAGACATACCTATTCTAACCATAACATAGAACATAATCATATATACATAAACAAAACTGCTAATATCAAAAAGAGATGTTCACTTATGCCAATGGGCATAGATGGAGAAAGTTGAGCTTACCTTCACTATTTTCTTAGATTTCCCATTGACCTTCAGTTAGTGCCTGTCCTCTTTTTGAAAGTTGGTCAGCTTCTTGGTTTTTTTTCCCTATAAACGTGTGAGAAAGAAAAATGAGATAAACTCCTCAATTTGCAAGTGATATTCTGATAGAGAGGGAGAAGAGTGTGAGTTTTTAGTTTTTTATTTTCTAATCATCTAATTTAACAAAGTCATAAAATCTCTATAGATGTTGATATCGTTCATTTATATAAATTCAACTAATTCTAGAAGAAGTTTCAATGCAAATAATTCAACAAAATTGTTTTTCTTCAATCTGATGTTATATGAAAAAGAGTAGAGGTGTGTATATGATAAATGAATGATTCATCTTGCTCCACCAATGGAAGGATTTCGCTAGGCTGCTCCATCAAAGAAATCCCAAAGCTTATCTTTTTGAATTTTTGCTCTAGAGCGATTTTGTTGACGCTGAGTGGGCGAATTTTTGGGGAGAGAATACAGTAAAGCAAGGCTATTGTAGACCACCTTGATGAAGGATTGACATTGTTCTTAAAAAGTAGCAAAGTTCCTCTTAAGCCAAATTCCCCAACAAATGAAGAAAGGGAGGGATTTTAACTTAGATTTTTGTTTTTTGTTAAGACAATATTTTATAAAATCCTCTAGTGTAATCCTTCTCCATCAATATTCCACTCCTTTAATTTTTATATTTCATTCCATATGAATTTTTGGAGAAGGGAAAATTCATTTAGTGTCCTCAAGGAAAAGAGAGCATAGACTAGGGCCATAGAAGGGTATTTTCTAGAGTATGTACCAGGTGGGGGCTTTATTTCTTAACAATAACCACATAAAAACCTTTGTTTTTGGTAGGAAATTCAATTTCCATAATCGCTTTGCCCACCAAGGAGGGCGATGTGAATTTGGATGCTAAGATAGGGAAAGGCACCCAAATTTTGGGCTATAGAAACTTGAAGGAGCATATGAAAAAACCAAGAGATCCTTTGATGGGGATATAGAGATGAAACTTTGTTGTAGAGAATTAGTATAGCATGACCATTCCATAGCTAGATCTCCCTCTAAATGTAGAGTTTGAGCCCCTTTCCAAGTTTGTTGCCCAATTTAACCCATCATATTTGAAGCTTGATGTAGATAGAAAATTCCTTGATGATTTGATATTTGAATGAGCTGATCATAAAGGGAATGAGTATCCTTACTCCTAGTCCACAAGTCTTTCCAAATAAGGAGATTTATGCCATCTCCAAGTTTCTGTCTGAGGCCTTTTGTGATGATGTCCACCGAGTTAATGATAACCTTCCAAATAATAGACCCATATAAAGAATATTTCTTAGTGGATTTGAGTCACTTAAGATTGAGGAAGGAAATATATATTTCTCTCATGACTCATGACCAAAGATCATTGCCTTTTAAAAGTTTCCAAGCCCCTTTTGTTGCCAATGCTTGGAAAACCATGTAAGATTTTTTAATCCCCATTGTCCTAAGTATTTTGGGATAACAATGGAGGACGATGCGTTTAAATGAAATGGTCTTCGATATTTTCTTCCAACCCATAGATGTTTTGGAAATATTTGATTAATTTTTTTGAGGATGCCCATTGGTATCTAAGATAAATATGTCCAATAAACTGGAATCGCTTCCAAAACCTCCTTGCATAGTACAAGCCTTCCCATCCTAGATTTGGGGATAAGGATGATTAGATTTGGGGATGAGAGCCAATCATGTAGAGTTAAAGGGGGCTAACATCCTCCCATTTTTCCTAGAATATTCTACCATTCCTAACACATCGTCATTGAAAAAATCAAAGCATGTTTGATAAAATCCACTGGGGAGACCATATGGACCGAGGCTTTTGTATATTTTGAAAGCTTTGCAACACCATTTTAAGTTCTTTCATCATTACTTATCTCATCATATCTCTGTTTCCATCCTCATCAATAAATATTGGGAAGTAATCTTCTATATGAATAATTTTATTTATATTTACTTTGTAATCCATTTTGAAAATGGATTCTAAGGAGCATCCTTTCTATGCAATATCATTGAAAGTAGTAACCTTTGCTCAATCTACTTTTGTGATTCCCCAAATGGTATTTATGGATTTCTTATGATTGGAAATTATTTGAAATAATTTTGTGTTATCATCCCCAACCTTGAGCCATAGAGATCTACTCTTAGTCACCATTTTTTTTTCTCCAATAGAAATTTGAGTGTTGATTTTTCTCATCTAAAGAGTGATTTGAGTTAGGGAGAAGATCTTGAATCTTGTCCTCAATCTCAATAAGGAACCTTTCATCTTGTAGTTTATTATCTTTGGCCTAAAAGAAAATGATTTTATTTTCCTTTTTTAGGTTCTCTTGGAACTGGATTGGAGGAGAGGATCCAAGAGAAGGATGATAAGCGACTTAAGCCTCAATTTTTTCCATGAGGGAAGGGTGATCTAGTCATCTTGGATTTAGCTTGAAAGGTCCCATAGGTTTAGGAGGACCTAGTCCCATATCTAGAATAATTGGATTGTGATCAAAATATCCTCCCAAAGAAACTCATTACCAGATTTGTAGAGTCTGATCCAATAAATATTCCAAAATAAGAAATTGATCTAGCCTCTTATCTATATATGCATTTCCAATCTTATTGTTTGTCCATTTGGGAAGGATATTTGTAGGAAAAATGTCCACCAGCCCGAAAGTCTCAAGGCTATCCACAAAATAATGTTCCATTGGGTTTGAGTGAGAAAAGGGCCCCCATATTTCAGATTGGCGCATTGTAAAGTTGAGGTCCCCTCTAAGATAGATGTGATCCTATCCAAAACATGGAAAATTGAAGATTTTTTTCTTGAAGGTCTTCATCTCTAGATATGGACCATATATATTCAAAATAGTGAAGGATAAACCATTATCCCTTTGGGTAAAATATGTTACCAAATGATACTAGGAGGACCAAGATTGAGTGCAATGAAAATGGGAGGCTTTCCATCTCGATATGAGACCTCCTGATTTTCTTAAAGCATCTGTATGTTAAAAGTACTAGGATGGAAGAAGGGATGAAAGGATAGATTAGGAATTTGTGCCTTCGATCATAGTATCTTAAAGGAGAATAATTTGTGGAGAAAGGGTAGTAATCAGTCTTCGAAGTTCCATAGCTTTGGAAGGGTTGGTCAAACCCCTTATGTTGAGAGAAAGAACCCTCATCCCAACTCCTTTACATGGGCTGATTCTCTAAGTGTTTGGATAATGGATTTTTGTTTTCCCTGCTTTACCTCCAAGGAGGCCTACTTCATGGTTATGGAAATAAGGGACTTCCTTCCTCGACCAGAGTTATGAGTAATTTGATCATCCAAATTTTTGATACCCCTCTTGTCTTTAGAGCGAAAACCTGATGGGGCATATTTTAATCGAGAGGAGGAGAAGATAGTGATTTGAACCTATAGATGTGAGGGGAAATATAGGTAAGAGGAGGGAGGATAAGCGGTAGGTTTGATAAGGCAATTAAAGGTTTCAAAGGAATAGAGGAAGAGTAAGAGGTAATGGAAGGGGGATGTGGGGAAGGAAAGATTTTGTAGTTCAGATAATGGAAAACGACAAGATGTTGTCATGAAAGGGAGGGGACAAGAGGAGCAAAGAGAATTTAAAACATCAAAAGAAAAAGAATGGGTGGGGGGTGTGTGGGGGGGTGTGTGGATTCATACCTTTTGAGGAAGCCAATGCAGTCGATTTGTGTGAATCCTTGAACTTGGGAGTTGGCTTCGAAGATATTGCCAGCATGCCCTGTAGTGCATTCACTTGATCTAGTTTAGGTTCAAGATTTAGAAGAGGGATCATAGTCCTTTTTTCCTAATCATTGTGCACCTCTAGCTAAATTCTACGATGGAGAACTTCTAGAGTTCAATTCCCCCTAGAAATTTCTTGACCCATCTTTTTTTGACCTTCTCGTGGAGACAATCTTCCCCAAGATGTCGATAAGAGTGACATCTCACACATTTATATGGAAAATCCTCATAATGAGGATCATTTTTACATTGGGTATTGGAGCCAACCTGAATTGAGATGGTGTATGGAAGTGCAAAAGTCATATTTACTCCCATAAGGATCCTTACAATAGCCATGTATCACGTTGTTTTGTAAGATGTGTCCATTTCATAAAACAAACCAGAGAAGTTTCCAATATCTTGAAAAAATTCTTCCAATTAGAAATGTAATGGAATGACCAAGAGGAAAAACCAAATGGGAATCACCAAGAGCCTTTTAGTTATGGCATCAATTCACCGACGATTTTTTTAGAAATAAAGTCTATGTTCTCCATTACCAACAACGTTAAAGGATATTTTTCACATATTCCTTTGATTCCATGAGCCATCCCATCCAACCTTTGGCCAAGATAAGGTAGCAAGGAAAGTATCCAAAAATAAGAGAGAAGTGCTTACTCATCCAATTTTGCATAATTGTTATGACCATCCCTTTATTGGAAAAATGTCTGACCACAATAGTCTCCTCCATTTTTGCAATGTCATTTGGCTTAACTCTAGATCCCAGGGCTAGTTTAGGCTCATCTATTTTTCACTTAATGCATTTTTTTCTAGGTGTTGAAGTCTCCTTTACTTCCAGCTGGGGAGATGATGATCGATTGGAATGTGAAAAAGCCCCACTTTGTACTTCCCACGTGAAGAGTTCGCACAAAAAATCGAAAGGAGAAGGAGGCTGCCGTAGGTAGTTAGTGACGTGAAAGTGGGGAGAGTAGATGGTTCTACCAATTTAGAGACAAATTGAGGAAAGATTGTGAATGGCGAAAGAGAAAGGTCTGACTCTACGAAAGAAACAAGTAAAGTTAGATCTAGAGTAAGGTGGGGAGATTGGGGGCCATTTGTCCAAGACGGAATGGAGGAAAGAGGAGGGCTAACAGGATCACAACTAGAAGTCCATGTGATGAGAATAAGAGGTGTGGGGTCAACGAAGAGAGTTGTACTAGGAGGAGAGTGCAGACTTGTCATATGGGTCTTCCTAGGTGTCAAGTGTAACTGTGATGCAGAAACAACTAAATGGGACCAAATTTGGAGTCCCTCATATAGGTCCTCTGAATAATTAGTCAATTCTTCCTCCATAAGGTCCAACATAGCTCTATAAACATGAATTACGAGGAGGAGGAACTCGCTATAGAAGTCCCCTAATTGAAAGAGGAAAACCCTAATTCACATATATTCAGAGTCACAAAACCTATACCTGAGAGTCCACCAAACTTCCAATACCAAGAAAAGCATATGTAATATCAGGAAAGAGTGAATAATGTAAGAAGTAAATATCAAAGTTGCAAAATCACAAGTAATAGCTTCCTTCTCTTCGTTGTACACCTTTATGTGATTAGAATTTTTATAGATAAACATCTTAATTTAATTCTAATCTCTTTAAAGTTAAATTTTGAATAATAGATAAACATCTTAATTTAATTCCAATCTTCTTAAAGTTGAGAATAATAATGGCATGGTTCAGGTATAATGCCAACTTTTAATGGAGACAAAACATATAAAGCAATAATTTAAAACATATTATTGGATATCAAATAGTAAAAGATGCAAATATAACTAAAATCAGCTAGAATGCTTTTTCAATTGGTAATTGGAATGCAAATGTAACTAAAATTAAGATCCTAAATAAACCTATTTAAGTTAATATAGTGTTTAATTGTAATTATTAAAGACCCTAAATAAACATATTTAAGTAATATATTGTTTAATGTAAATGATATTTTGATAAATGCTTGTTATTGTTAGATATATATTGGAAAAATTCATTGTTATTAAATCAATTATTTATTTCATTTTTTTTAAAATATTTATTTAAAGAATGTAAACTTTGTATATCATATATTATATTAGAATCTATAAGATAGGAAATAATAGATGTTTTTTTTAAAACTATATCTCGTATAAAAAAGAATGGAATAATTATAGAAATATATTTTTGATGTGATGTTTCCTAATTTAATAAAATTATGTGTTTAAAACACTTCTACTACCACTAATTTTACACTTAACTTTGCTCTCACACCATCATAAATAATAAATAAATTCACTCAATTTTCGTGCACGATATCTCGCGTGGTTGGGACGGTGCACTGATAGCCTCCCCACCCGGGATCGACCCACCGAACATGTTGTGCTGCAATCAATATGACGCAACTATTGTAATCATTCGGTCAATGTATATATTGTAAATATTGTATATGCCAGGGTTAATATAATGCTTCTTCAGAAGGTCTTACCCCCCCATTTACTTAAGACAATAGAATTGTAAATTCTACTATCCAAATTTACGTCCACTTATATTATGCCCACTGCAAGAAAGCCAATACAATTAGCCAATTCAATGTTAGGTCCCTATAATACTAGTGATGCCCCCATTAATATTGTAATTGTATCCCTTATTAATATTGTTGTGTCCCTATTGTCCCCATATTGTTATTACTGTGCCCCATAGAATCCCTTTGTTATTTTTGTGGCTTTATATTATTATTGTTAGGTCGGCTGGGTTATATTGTGACTCCTTAGACTCCTATATTAGAAAGGAGGTTTTGTCATTTGTATCATCCAAGAATTGTTCATTTGTGTAATGTAAAGGAG
>APFE031329422.1:23564-36853 GCA_000404065.3 Pinus taeda
CCGAGGTTTCATGCTTGTGTTTTGCTGGATTTTGTCTCCAGCCTCGAATTGGTTCAGACTCGGTCTCGTTCTCTGCTCAAAATTTCTCCAAAAATGCAGCATTATATTTCTTCTCTTCTTGCGGTAGGTGATACATTAGCCTTAGGTCTTCGGCTCGAAACGAACCGAAAATCCTCCTATCCATAGTGTTAAACAATCTGTTGATAATTGGGAGCTCTTGGATTGCCCACCTTACCACATCCGTGTAAGGAAGAATTATTTCCCGAGCCACTATTCTGTGTAGAAAGGAGTCGGCCAAGTCTTTTAAATTGGCATCAGATTTGCTGGTATTATCACATGAAATTTCTATTCCGGTCACCTTTGGCCCTTCTACTTCAATCAAATTATAAGTCCCTTGCTAAGTGGTCCTGGTGAGTCCTAAGCATGTTGTATCTGATATAAGCCCTTTGTTCTTTCCACATGGATCAGCAACAGCTTGCCCTGCGGCTGGCGGAGCAGTAGGCATTGTAGTCTTCTTGTATTTCTTTCCCATTCCACTTTCTTCTGTTTCTATGGAAGAATTCTACACAGAGTGAAAGATAGGCGTAACACAGGCAACAATAACATGAATTGAAAAGCATGAAGTATATATACCTAGGTGCATTCATAGCGATCAATCGACTTAAGGCTGCCTTAGGATCAAATCCGTGGATAGATCTCAAGCCTGTTATTCTCATTAAATGGTTGTAACGGCCTGTCAATCTCATTAATTCCAGTTGCTTCAATTAATGGCCAAATGATTTATTTGAAGCATGCTTTGGGTGATTTGGCGGTTTGAACGCGGATGAGCAGCTTCCCAAAGGATATGGCCTTAATTATGAATAAATCATATTAAAGATCCTTTATGACTTTTACTTTGGAAACTGCACTTTTTTACCCTTTACGCAATCGGGCATCGGGGAAATGCTAAGTTATTGCATTAGTTTTGTTTGGAATCCCCGATCGCCGATAGCAATATCACATCGCGTCGGGCATGGCTGGTAGGGCCGCTTAGATGAGGGCATGGTAAGTCGTCGTTCTTCGATAGCGATATCGCATCACATCGGGTGAGGGGGAGCTTCTTTGCACTATAGGTGTTATCGCTGATTGCCGATTTCCGATTTCGCATCGCATCAAAGCAAGGGTCGTTACTCATGTTACTTTATGCTTTGCCGATATCCGATTGCGATTTCGCATCGGCGAAAACCAAGATGTCCCTTAAGTTGAGCTTCTTTGTTATTGCGATATGTGATCTTGCGATCGCTTTATCGCAATGATAAGGATAAAACGTTTTATGTTGGGGTTTATCGATTGGTTTTATTAAAAAGGCCTTTTAATAATGTTTCCTTTTATTCGAGCCCTTTTTGAAATAAACTTTAAATTGATACCAATTTGAAATAAAAATTAAAAGGGACGAATTTCACATTATAATTTTTGGAATAGTAATGATATGAAATGGGGGGTTGTTGTATGGCACAACAGAGTCTTAGCATCAAAAGCCCGCACTCTTGTTATTGCAAATGATCAAATATATAGAGATTACAATAAGGTGGTTGTTGCTAGCTTTTAGGAAAATAAAACAAAATCTTAGCCAGGTTATCTAAAAATGATTAAAATAAAAACAATCTTAGATGGACTCTCTTTAAAATATGCAACCTCTTCACTGTTTCTGAATTTCTAATATATATTAAAAAGGCTCGCAGGCCTAACTATTTAATATAATTAAACAATTTCTTACTAATCTGATAACTATCCTAACACCTATTAACTAAAATAAAGGTATGAGCTTATCCCTCCTATTTTAGATTACAAGGAAATGTGTTCTAACATTTGGGCGGAGAAGAAGATTAAATTAAGAGATTTGGAAGGCTTTTGAATTTGTTTGCTGACTCCTCCTTGCCACTTGCTGCTACGTGTATAACTGCCCTCAGAATCTAGAAATCCATTTTTTGGTTGTTCTCTGAGTTTAAAAGTCAATCTTTTACATAATAAAAATTAGAGATTTGATAAACTTTCAACATTAGATACAACTCTGCATAGAAGAGAATCTTGATATACATATCTAACCATTTTTAGGCCCAAGCATCCCACTAAAAGGAGCAAATTTTTTAGGTGCTTGATAGTGAGGATATGCAACCCAGTCTATCCATATTGTCTCTTTAACTGTCGATGTACCTTTGCATCATCTTCCTTGAGAAACAAGGTTGGTCTCTTCTTTAATGAAGTAGCTTTGACATATGGGCACCCAAGTCTATATGAATATTAGAATATTCAATCCAAATCTAGTAAAGACCAATCTTGATAATGAAAACCACATGTTTGCATATATCAACTTTCGAAAGTGTCTATAAGAGCACTTCTTGTTATTTATTGATATATAATTTCGCCTTTCCTTCAAAATTTTGCACTATAAAAGGACTACATGGATCCTCCTCCTTCAGAGCCTTAAAAAGATACACTGATATTTCTTCATTTTCTCCTAAAAGTTGTAGTGCTCATTGAGCAAACTGCACAATCACCTTTTATAATTAAATCTCCATCATGATTTCCTTTCTATTGGACTGAAAGTAAAGGCAACCTTAACATCGCCTCTTGCATAAGTTGATTTAACAACTCTAATAGGGTATGCTAGGATTTTCATTTATAGGACTGAAATCTAGAACATCTAGAGCAAAACTAGATCCATACAACTTTCTCTTAAAGAAAGTGACCCTGCTTCAGTGCAAATAGCTTTAACATCTACTCTGGAGAAATTGTCCTTCATCTCCTTATCAAGCCTGCAAAGGTGATTACACAAAGAAAACATGGCATATATTTTTGGAGAAAGCGGCACTGAACATATGCCTTACAGAAAACTAGCAAAATATCTCTATTTGATCACAATTTCCGCAAAATATTCCACACTTAACTAAATTGGGACCATCCTACAAAAAACCCATGTCAAAGAATTAAGAAATTCATCTTTGTTTGCCCAAAAGATGAGCCTAAAAATTAACTATTGAGGATACTACGTTTTTAAATGAAGTATACAGTAAAAAATTGCTTTAACCATCAAATCCAATTTCTATCCTCGTATAACACATCAATGGTCAACCATGATGAGAAGAAGAAGAAAAATGGCAGTGGATTTGAGGATGAATGCGTGGGCATACATTGGATCCTGAAAAGTAATATTGTAGCTTCCATGAATGCAATTATATGGTTGGGTGATCTGGTGTTCACTGCTTCAATACATAGACATGCATATGCAAAGGGAACCACATGACCGCACCCTCTTTTCTTAAGCCTCTAGAGAGGGTCGAAGTATCAAGAGGTGCAGAGAGTGTTAGGCCTGTCACAAGGTGTTATATTAAATGTGGGGATAATCCTGCAGTAACCAATTCTTTTTTTTGTTATTCAAAACCATGAGCATAAATTCAAAGGGGGTCCCTGCTAGTTTGCGGTTTCGCTCATGGGGGGTGTGAACTAATCCATATGATGCCACATGCCCAAGAGTTGTTTTGCTAAACAACTAATTCCAGACCCCCCCCCGCCCAGCTGTTAAAGCTCGAATGATCCTGGGGGGTCTGGAATAAAATCAAACCGTTTGATTTTATTTTTTTATGATCTCTCTCGTTTAAAATGCCTGTCATTACCCTTATGCTCTAACTTTGAACTGGGCAAATATAAAAATCTTTTATAATATAATTTTAATTTTAAAATAAATATTTTCAAAAATATACATAACTATATTTTTATAAAATAATATATTTTAAATAAAAATTAATATATAAAAGAAAATTAAATCTTTCAAAAGCATAACATATCTCTCAGCATTTATAGATAAATGAAAAATTGACAATTTTTCACTGAAAATTAAAAATTTTAGGTGTGCCAAAATATGTTACAACAGTTTGATTACCATATTGATATGATTTGTAGATGTTTTTTTCAAGTGGAGAGATGTTGGGAAAGTCACGATCTACTCCCATTCTGCTTGATTTGTATAATTGATAAAAGCTAAGGTCTCCCAACCTTTTGTGCCAAAGCCAGCTTTCTTCAAATTTTCTGAAGTAGGAATGTTCTTGGTCGCCTTCCAAGACATAGACATTCCTTGGAGTTCTTGTTCCCTTTATTATGATCTGAACTGTGTCCAAATTTCTTACCACATAGTTCTTTAATCTGAAAAAATATTCATGCCCTTGACCACTAACACTTAATAAGTTATGTCTTAACCCATCAACAAATAAAACATTTCCATCCTTGACCTTTTTCTTTAACAATATGATTCCTTTCCCTTTGATAGTAGTAGGAGAGTTATTGTCAAAAGTTTCATTATTTTCTTTATTTATTTCATTAAAGGAAATAAATTTATCTTTGTCACCTGTCATATGCTTCTAACATTTGATATCAATGTACCACAAATTTTCTTGATCTCCTACATATAAAGATAGACCACAATTTTGAGAGTCTGTAGTTTTCTTTTTCCATACCTTAGGTGTTATTGTATTTTTCTCATGATGGGTCCCATTCTACTTCTGCATTCAGTTTCTTTATGACCAAATTTATTTCAAAGAGAACATTCAATTTCATATTGAAGAGGTGAGAAAACATTATAAGAATATTTATTTACCCCGATCTCACTCATTTTTTCTCTTGCTTCTCTAGTCATAATAGTTTTATGTGTGACACATTGAACAACTTTGTGACCAAAATTATGACAAGTGAAGCATTGACCATTGGAGTAGGAGTATTTGGGAGTATAATACCTTCTTGAGTAGCTTCCCCTTTGATTATGGTAAGGTTGTTTTTCATGAGAGATATTTGATTCTTCATTCTTTTGCTGAAAGCTATAATTTTGATGTTTGCTTCCTTTTACTACATTGAGATAGCTTCATGTACATGTTTCAAAAGATTTGATAGTTTTTGATAATTCACCATTTGAATTGTATCTAAAACCTATCTTAATTAGAGGAGAGTGTTGCACTTTGATTATTTCTTCTAGAATCTTAGATCCTTTAGGAAATTTAAGATTTAGGGCCCTTGTTTTCTCAAGTTCCTTTCTTACACTCACTATTTTAAGTTCTAAATTTTCATTGTGCCTTTCCTTTTCTAGAACTTGTTTCTTCAAAACTTCTTAAACTAATTTAGCTTCTTCTAGACATATTTTTAGCTGAGTTATTTCTTCAATAAGAGTATTTTCATTACAATTATCCTTTTCTTCTAGACCACCCATAAAAACATTGTCAGATTGATATACACATTTTTCTTCAAATGCCATAAGAAATTGATAATCTTGATTACATTCAACTTCCTCATTATTGGAAGAATATTCACTATCTTCGCAACTATAAAAACTTTTATTGTTATTAAACCTTCATTTAACATTTCCTTTTGAAGAATTCTTCCCTTTCTCATTATTTTCTTTATAAGGACATTTAGCAGCATAGTGACCAACCCTTCCACAAGAAAAATATTTGAAAGGAAGATTAACTCTAAACTTGGTAATTCCTACTTGGATTTTCTTCCTGGAATTCGCTTCTTCTTCATTTGAAATGTAACTTGTTTCATTAATCTCTTCCTTTTCCTTTCCTTTGTATGTAGCTTTGAATGTTGCTTCCTTGATATCTAATGGAGCCCCTTTTCTCATTTCATAATTTGTTAAAATCCCATGGAGTTATTTAAGAGTGAGATTCTTCAAATCCTAATTTTCTTGAATAATAGAGACTTTGGAATCAAACATTGGGGTTAGAGATCCTAGAATTTTCTCAACAAAAATCGAATCTTTTACTTCATCGCCAAGATTTTTCATTGAGTTAGTGATCTCATCTACCCTAAGGAAAAAAATTGTAATACTTTCATCGTTATTCATTTTGAGAGTCTCATATTGAATTCTAAATGTTTGAAGTTTAGCACTCTTTACCTTAGTGTCACCTTTATAGCTCTGGATAATATTGTCCATATATATTTGGTATTCAACTACATAAACCCCAAAAAATTTAATTCTGTGAAGCTTCCTAAAAGAGTATTAACTGCCTTTGCATTGGTTTCATATTGCTTCTCACCTGCATCATCTGTGGGAATGGAGGATGGTGATCCAAATTTAAACAGGAATGCAACAAATTATATATATAACCATAAACACAGAGACTCAGTAGAAATAACACTTCATTTCATTAATATCAAATACTAAAGTATGATTACATACATAATGGAAATAAATTAGCTCAGGTGATGGTAGCTTATCTCTAAGAAGAGATGTGACACCTACATGTCTCTGAATTGTGTTACAATGAGTCTTGAAGGCCTATTTATTGTTGAGAAACAATGGAAAACCTTAAACGTCCAAAAACCTAACCCTAGGAGATGAAGTGCGAAACTATGGGCCCCGTTTGGGTAAATTTGTACATCAACTTCCCGAGGTCGTAATTTTGGCATACGATCTTCCTCTGATGTGCACAATACCTCGCTAGAAAGATTTATTTGAGGACTACAACTTTCAAATGGCCAACATTGTTCTATCACCCATATTGACCCGTGTTTTCCCAAAAAATAATCATTTAGGGCCTCAAAACGGCTCTGGAAGTTCAGGACCCAAAAAATTGCCAATAATAGTAAATTGTGCTACAATTAAGGAAACTGAAAAACTGAAAGAGATAGTTGTGGGGGTCCAAGTGGGATAGGCAAGTGGCCACCAACATCTACCTGGATCATCCCTCCCCCCTTAGGAAGAAATGGGCCCCATTACATTGAGTGCCTCCATGAGATGGGGAACCTTATACTGAACAAGGTCCTTGGTGAGTTGTTCTACAATCTCTGATGTGTCCAGTAATGGTGGGAAGCATGGTCGAGGGTGGTCCACATTGAACACTCAATGCAAGCCAAGGAATGGAGGAATGTTTTGCTCCAAAGAATTGTTTCCCACAACATGGGTAATGGTGTAAGGACCATATTGGAGTGGTCTGAGCTTCCGATGGGATCTTGTAAATTGTTCTTTCTGCAGATGCAACTAGACTTTTTCACCCAATTGAAACTTGTGTGGAACTCGATGTTGATCATGTCACTGCCTGTAATTTTCATTTTCCATAATGGAGCAGTGATATATCAGGCTATTGGGTAGAGGTGCTCCAAGAGTCAGATCGAATGAATGCTTGACCTAACAGTGCAACGATACCCTTGTGGGTGAGGAGAAGATGTTCTTGTATTCTTTCATGATCATATCCACCTGCTTCTATTGTGTGGATGAACTCTTTTTGGGGGCCATGGATGTGGCTGTGATCTTGCCCTTACATTGAGAGTGAACCAGAAAGAAAATAAATTTCCTAGTCTGGGAGATGATCTTTGATCTGATAATCACCCTATGAGTGACCTTAGTTGAAGATTTATTAAACAAAAGGTATTAAAACCTCATGTGCTGGTGTGTGTTCTATGTTATTTAAGCAACGAATCGTTTAGATTGCCAATACACAGATATTTAAATGGAAAGATAGTAGAGAAATATAGTAAGCAAACACAAAGACACAAGAATTTTTAATAAGGAGTTCACCCTATTCTCTAAGGTTATGTCTCCGGTCCAGCTTTCACTGGTGGCCTTGTTTTATTGTGCCTTTAGCAAAGAATTACAATGTAGGGACTCAATGTGAGTTCTCCTGAAGCAGGTTTTTCTTGGCAGGGTGGTTCTTGGATTTCCCAAGCCACTAGAGTGCACAGACCCTTCTTCTTCCAACCAACTCTGTGACCTTTGGGTCTACAATGGACAGAGCCAAATGTGATACTCAGTTCGGACAGATTCCCCTACAGGATGGCTTGAATCTTCAAGCTCTAGTGCTCGATGTTGTCACTGGTCAGCGCGGCCCTCTATCTCTTTCTGCTCTTCTCTTACTTCACTGCCTTTTCTCTGTATTCCGTCCTCCACTCAGGATTCTAGTCCTTTCTCCCTCATCCCCCGGACTTCCTCTCACTTAACTGTGTGTTCTGTCTCTATTCATGGCTTTTTGTCATTCAAACCCATGCCCGCTCGGTTCCTCTTCTGCCTCTGTCGATTCACCTTCTGCAGCTGCACCTCTGCTCCTTGTCTCTTCGACTGGCCATCTGTCTCTGTGGCTCTCTTTGCATTACAAATGCATCATTGTCTATAAAACGCCCACTTGTAGCATGGCACAATGATCAGGGGCAATTAGAAAACCCGAAAATGGAACAAAATTCCAATACACTAATAATACACAGAAAATTCGAAAAGCCCGAATTTCAAATTTTATGAAATCGGGCTTATAATTCCCATCGGATCTGGCCCTTATTGGATTATTGCAAATCGCATGCCCAATGACCCTTTGTATCGGGGATCACCGATTGCCCAATCGCCAACCGTCGATATCAGCATATCGCAATTGCAACAGCCCCGGGGGTTCCTTCCTTTGGTCACGCTGACCACCGATATGTCGATCTTCCGATCGCTCCAATCGTTGATTATCGCAATCGCATTATCGCATTATCTCAATCGCCAAGTCTAGGGTCCCGATATCGCATACGTGCTTGCCTCCAATGTGATGAGTCAAAGATCACTAATCGGGGGTCCTTCCACCCTGGCCTTAGGTCCGCTCTTTGAACCTTTTGCGATGCAATTTTTCCTTTATAAGGCCTTTTATGCCATTTTTAGGAGAAATGCCTCCTTTTCCAGATCCGGGGCTCCCAGGGGCTACTTAGACCTCCTGCATAGTCTCCATGGGCCTCGATCAACGCGCTTTAACCGAGGTCCTCATCGCTCCAAGCTAGCTGCCATTGCCACTGGTTCAGGGTGTTTTCGATTGTTGTTTTGGATTCTTTAGAGATTTTTTTCATCCCAATATAGTCAGGGTTCTTTGACAGTTGTTCATGGATCCGATTTGAATCACGGCCTTCCCACTGAAAAAGCTTTTCGACCACCAAAAGTTGTTTTTCTTCAAGCATCGACTAAGTGAGGAAACTACTGTCTCACTTGTCCAATCTCAATCCACTTTGCATTGCTCGGCTTTGAACCTTTAAGCCCAATCCTGAGGTATTCCACTTGTCCACTGTGCATTGTCCTTACCTTCTTGACCAGTAGTGTGTCTTCCCGTAAGTCACTAAGATATTCAGGTAGCAGGTCATCAACAGAAGGTAATTGACTCTGCTCTTCAGGGTCCTCAATCATTGAAGGTTCAAACAACCTCAAGCAATATTCGTTCATGACTGAGTAGATGTGCATGTAAGCTGGTAGATCAAGGTGAAAAGCATTTTCACCAATCTTCTAAAGTATCTTGAAGGGTCCATACCTGATAGGTTTTAGCTTTTTACTTTCACCTTGCATCCTGTCCTTGCTGATATACAACCAGACTTGGTCTCCAACTTGAAAAATATGCTCCATCCGATGCTTATCATGCCTAGCCTTGTACTTGGCCTGGCTCTTTCCAGTTGTTCCTGTACTACCTGGTGGATCTCCTGGATCTGTTCAATGAACCTAGTTGCCTTGTCCACATCACTGTGTCTATCAACCATGGTATCTTTACCAAAGACAAAATCCAAAGGAGACCTTGGTATGAAACAAAAACAGGTCTCAAGAGGAGATCTTTGTGTAGAAGAGTGTTTGGCTCTAATGTAAGCATGTTGCACATAACACAAGTGTTCATCCCAAAGCTTAGGATGTTTGCTGCAATATTCTCTTAGTAACTAGATCACCGTCCTGTTAACCACTTATGTGTGGCCATCTGTTTGTGGATGAAAATATGTGATTTTCTTTAATTTGGTGTGCATTAGTTCCCACAAACTTGACCAAAACTTCCCCACAAATTGGGTCTCTCGATCAGATACAATAGAATTGGGTAATCTAAAATGAACCCATACATGTTCAAAGAATAATTTTGAAATTTGTTTAGCTGTAATCTATTTACTACAGGGTATCAAAATACACATTTTTCTGAACCTATCCACAACAACATATAGATAATCATGACCTTTCCTAGATTTAGGCAGTCCTCCAACAAAATCCATGGAAATTCTTTCCCAAGGGTAAGAGGGAAATAGCAATGAAGTGTACAAGCAGTTTTCTATTGCTAGGCTTGCTTTTAGCACACATAGCACATCCCTTTACATATCTAGAAACTGTCTCACTCATTTTCGGCCAATAGCATAACCTTCGAAACTATGCAACTATTTTACTTACCCCAAAGTGACCCGATATCAAAGAAGTGTGTGCTTCCCTAATTATCTTTGCTCTCTCAGTTTTTGCAATGCAGAGTTTCCCACAATGATATAAGAGTTGATCCTTCACATGATAGTCCAATTCTTCTACTCTTTTGCCTTGACTCAAAGTTGCATATACATATTTAAAGTCCATATCCTGAGCATATTGTTCTATGTAGTTTTCATGCAGCACTGAATTATGCTTAATTAGGGTAGATGCATTTATAATGGGTCTA
The DNA here is from genome assembly GCA_000404065.3 of Pinus taeda. Lineage (NCBI taxonomy): Eukaryota > Viridiplantae > Streptophyta > Pinopsida > Pinales > Pinaceae > Pinus > Pinus taeda. The sequence continues at coordinate 33,995 of APFE031329422.1, forward strand.
GATAACATGTCTGCAACCTTGTTATGTATTCCCTTTTTATATCTGATGACTAAATGAAACTGTTGTAGAAAACCCATCCATCTATAGTGTCTTGATTGCTGCAACTTAGTTTGGGAGTGTAGGTATTGAAGTGGTTGATGATCAGTATGTATCACTGTTTCTTTGCTCATTAAGTAATGTTTCCACTTTTTCACACTCTGAACTAATGCATACAATTCTTTATCATATGTAGGATAGTTAACTACTGCAGGATTAAAAGTCTCAGAATAATAACATATGGGTTTACCGTGTTGTGTCAACACTGCTCCCATGGCATAGTCACTGGCATCAGTTTGGATCTCAAATGGTCTTTGTAGATCTGGCAATGTACTAATCTTTTCTTTCAAGGTGCCGAAGGCTTTCTACTGTTTGCCTTCCCACTAAAACACCTTGTTCAATCCTGTCAAAGCATGTAAGGGAGTTGCAATTGAGGAAAATTTTGAAATGAACTTCCTCCAATACTGTGCTGCTCCTAAGAAGCTTCTCACTTCTGTAGCAAACTTGGGTTTAGGCCAGTTTACAATGACTGCCACTTTAGAGGGATCTATTTTCAATTCACCTCCCCCTATGATGTGACCCAAATAATTTAGAAAGGTTTTGCCAAATTCACATTTGGACAGTTTAACATAAAGTTTTTCTCTTTTCAAAACATTTAATGTCTGCTTAACATGCTTTAAATGTTCTTCCCATGTTTTACTAAAAATCAGGATGTCATCCAGATACACAATAACAAAATCATCAAGAAAAGGTCTGATTACATCATTCATTAATCTCATGAAAGTAGCAGGAGCATTAGTTAGGCCAAAAGGCATAACTAGCCATTCATACAAGCCCTACTTTGTTTTGAAAGCAATCTTCCATGCATCTTGTTCTGCAACTCTGACCTGATGGTATCCACTGTGCAAATTGATCTTGGTAAAATAAACAACTTCCTTCAATTGATCTAAAAGATCATCTATGCGAGGAAGGGGATAATGATTTCTGATTGTTATCTTATTCAGTGCTCGGTAATCAATGCACATTCTCCACGAGCCATCTTTCTTTCTCACCAAAACGATTGGTGACCAACATGGTGATGTGCTAGGTCTAATGAACCCTTTCTCGAGCAACTCCTTCACTTGCTTCTTTATTTTAGCATTCTCTAAAGCAGACAACCTGTACATCCCAATGTTAGGCAAAGGAACATCTTGCTGCAAAATAATATCATGTGCTATTCCCTTTTTGGGTGGCAGACCTTTAGGTTCCTAAAATAAGACATCATACTTTGAAACAATCTTTTCTATATCAGCTTGCTAATCAGCATTACAACCCTCAAATACATTGGTTTTAGCAGGTGTCTTTTCCTTTACAACCATCAGTAAGAACTGTTTGCATGAATTTATCATTCTTTTCATTTGTCCCGAGTTTATGAGAGTATAATTATTCTTGAGCTTATGAGCTCTTACAACGTATTCAATTCCATCTTTAACAAGTAGATACTTGTTCTTAGCTCTATAGAAAATAGCCTTTCTATCATACAAGTAAGGGCTTCCTAAAACAATTCCACATATATCCAAAGGAATTACATCTAACTCAACCTCATCTACAAATGCTAACCCAAAAGAAAACTAATTTTGCACTGTATAGTCACTTGTAGTTGTGCTTTATCATTCAACCATCCTAATGGGTATGGCTTCTTAGGAGGTGTAGTTGCTAATCCCAATTTCTTTACAATTGCTTCAGAAATTAGATTTACTTGTGAGCCACTATCAAACAAAGTATCAATATTTTGATTTTTGGAAACAACTTGAATATGGAAAAGCTCATGTCTTTTTCTCTCATGTTGTTCATCAATAACAAATTGAGCAGAATTACTAGTAGATGCTTCAGAATTCTTACCTTTTATACCTGTGGCTACAATGATTGTTTCTTCTCCTGAGTTTGACCCCAAATCTCGCTGAATAGCTACAACAGTCTTCTTCTTCTTGCCCTCGGACTTCTTAGGTCTCAACTCTGGATGTAGAATCCAACAATGCTCATCATCATGCCCCTCCTTTTTACAGTGAGTGCATGAAGCTTTTCCTTTTTGTGCAGTGTTAGCCTTCCTCGCTTTCCACTTCTGCTTTCTTTTCTCCTTGCTCTTGCTTACAGTGGGTGGGGATGGTCCCCCAACTTCTGGATTTCCATTCTTTCCTCTAGCTTCTAGATGAGTAGCTTGTACAGATACCTCATCTATACTAGTGGGATTAAACATGAGGATGGTATGCCTCATGTAGCTGTGTAGACCACCAATGTACTTTAAAAGAGTTTCTGGTGAGTCTAATGAAATACCCAACATCAATGCTCTCTTTCTGAATTCTTGAGTATATCCTTGCACACTTTGCCCCTTCAACTGACGGAAAGTTTGCCAACTCATCATGGCTTGTTGCATGTAGGCCAATGGATAGAACTGCTTTTTGATTGCAGTAACAAATTTACTCCAGACAGAGATGGTCTTACCATGCTTCTTCATATCAGCTTGGGTTCGACTTCCCACCAAACCAAGGCAGTGCCTCCTAAGTGTAGGCTTGCCAACGCTATCTTATTCTTGTCTAAGTCTATGTTCTGTACTCTGCAATACACATCAATTTGTCTAATCCAATTGTCCAACTTTTCAACATTTAGCTCTCCGTCATATATAGGAAAATCAAATTTAACATCCAGTTTAATCAAAGATGCTTTCTTATTATGCACAGGGCTATTAGGAGGTGTAAGAAAGCTTTCTTCTTTCCCCTTTCCTTTTGAGTGGTCATGGGAATGAGATTCATCTTCTTCTTTATCTTGTTTAGAGCCTGATGAATC
>APFE031329423.1:0-15249 GCA_000404065.3 Pinus taeda
AAGTGTTTATTAAAAGCATTTACTAAAGTGTTATAAACCCTCAACCCCAAACTGAAAATCACAAACCCTAAACCCTAAACCTTAAACTCTAAACCAAAAACCCTAAAGCCTAGACCCTAAACTCTAAACCCTAAACCATAAACCTTAAACCCTAATATTTCTATAACATTTTAAAAAACATATTGTAACTTCTATTTAAGTGTTTATTAAAATCATTTACTAAAGTGTTATAAACCATAAACCATAAACTCTAAACACGAAACCCCAAACCTTAAACCCTAAACCCTAAAATTTTTATAACATCCTAAAAAAAATTCTAACTTCTATTTAATTGTTTATTAAGAGGATTTACTAAATTCTTATAAGCCCTAAAATCTGAACCATAAACCCTAAGCAATTTATAACATTTTAAAATGTATTTTTAAACTTTTATTTACGTGTTTATTATAAGAATTTACAAAAGCCTTATAAAACCTAAACCCTAAGAATTTTATAGCATTCTAAAAATATTTGTGTAACTTTTACTTAAGTTTTTATCAAAATAATTTAGTAAGGTGTTATAAACCCTAAACCATAAAAACTGAACTCTAAACTATAAACCCTAAATAGAAAAACCTAAACCCTCGACACTTAACCCTAAGCCTTTTATAACATTTCAAAAAGAATTTTGTAACTTTTATTTAAGTTCTTATTAAAATAATTTACTAAAGTGTTATAAACCCTAAAGCCCGAACCCTAAAACCTATAACTTATACCCTAAAACCTAAACCCTAAGCATTTCATAAGATTTTAAAAAGTGTTTTGTAACATTTTTTATGTGTTTATTAAAAGAATTTACTAAAGTGTTATAACCTTTAAACCCTAATCCCAAAAACCTAAAGAGTGTTATAACATTTTAAAGAGTGTTTTGTAACTTTTATTAAACTGTATATTAAAAACATTTACTCAAGTGTTACAGACCCTAAACCGTAAATGCTAAGGCCTATGAATTTTATAACATTTTAAAAACTATTTGTAACTTTTATTTAAGTGCTTATCAAAATAATTTACTAAAATGTTATAAACCATAAATCTTAGACCCAAAACCCCAAATGCTAATCACAAACCATAAAACCTTGAGTATCTATAATAAGGGAAGACCACACCTTGGTATTTGAGTGTAGGAGGGAGAAAATTGTGGTACATGAGATACCGTGACCTTTGTTTTTCCACCCTTCTTCATAAAGTTGTTTCCTTTTATTTATTTTTCTTCATAACTCCTCGAGGCTCAATGGGATGAATGCATTATGTGTAATATGTAGCAGCAGATACCCCCTTAAGGTGGGGTGGTTCATCTCTACACCTTAAACCCTAAACCCTAAACACTTAACCTTAAACCCCAAACCCTAAACCATAAACCCTAAACACCAAACCCTAAGCATTTTATAGCATTTTAAAAAGTCTTTTGTAAATTTTATTTAAGTATTTATTAAAACAATTACTAAGGTGTTATAAACCGAAAACCAAGAACCCGAAACCCGAAACCCTAAACCCCAAACTGAAAAAAATCTTAAAATTTAAACCCTAAGCATTTTATAAAGTGTTATAAAATCTAAACCATAAACCCTAATCTCTAATATCTAAACTTCAAACGCTTAACCCTAAACCCTAGACCTTAAACCCCAAACCCTAAAATGTAAACCTTAAATGCTAAGTATTTGATAACATTTTTGGAAGTGTTTTGTAACTTTTATTTAAATGTTTATTAAAAGAATTTATTAAAGTGTTATAATCCCTAAACCCTAAACTCTAAACCTCAAACCCTAGACTTAAAACCTTAAACCCTAAACCCTAAAACCCAAACCCTAAACCCTCAACATTTTATTGAATCTTAAAAACCGTTTCGTAACTTTTATTTAAGTGTTTATTAAAAGAATTTACTAAAGTGTTATAAACCATAAACCCTAAACCCTAAACCCTAAACCCCATACCCTATTTATCTTAAAAAAAATAAAATGTGCTATGAACCTTAAAACCTAAATATTAAACCGTAAACCTTAAACCCTAAGCATTATATAAACCTTTAAAATTCTACCCTAAACCCTAAACCCCAAACCTTATACCCTACACCCTAAAACCCAAAACCTAAACCCTAAACCCTAAACCGTAAATGTTAAGAATTTTATAAAATTTTAAAAAGTGTTTTGTAAATTTTGTTTAAGTGTTTACCAAAAGCTTTTACGTAAGTGTTATAAACCCTAAATTCAAAACCCTAAACCCTAAACCCTTAACCCTTAACTCCAAACAATAAATCTTAAACACTTAACTCTAAACCATAAACATTAAGCATTTTATAACATTTTAAAAAGCAGTCCATAACTTTTATTTAAGTATTTATTAAAAGCATTTTCTCAAGTGTTATAAACCGTAAACCCTAAAATCTAAACCCAAAACCCAAAACCCTAAACCCTAGAGCCTAAAATCTAAATCCTAAGTATTTTATAACATTTTAAAGACTATTTTGTAACTTATATTTAAGTGTTTATTGAAAGAATTTACTAAGGTGCTATAAACCTTAAAACCTAAACCCTAAACCCTAAACCTAAAACCTAAAATCAAAACAAAAAACCCTAAACCCTAAGCATTTATAACAGTTTAAAAAGTGTATTGGAACTTTTATTTAAGTGTTTATTAGAAGCATTTACTAAGGTCTTCTAAACCCTAAACCCTAAATTCCAAAGGCTAAACCGTCAACACTAAACCCTAAGCATTTTATATCATTTTAAAAAGAAGCTTATGACTTTTATTTAAGCCTTCATTAAAACCATTTACTAAAGTCTTCTAAACCATAAACCATAAATGTTAAACCACCGTAAACCCTAAATCCAAAACCCTAAATGCTAAAACCTAAACCCTAGTCATTTTATAATATTTTAAAAATGATTTTGTAACTTTTGTTATGGTTTTTATTAAAATAATTTACTAAAGCATTATAGATCCTAAACACTAAACCCTAAACTCTAAACCCCATATCTGAGACCCTAAAAGCTAAACCTTAAATTCTAAACTCTAAGAATTTTATAAAATTTTAAAAAGTGTTTTGTAATTTTTATTTAAGTGTTTGTCAAAATCATTTACTGAACCCTTATAAACCCGAAACCTTAAATCATAAACCCCAAACCCTAAACCCTAAGCATTTTATAACATTTTAAAAAGAGTTTTCTAACTGTTATTTAAGTGTTTTTTAAAAGAATTTATTAAATCCTTATAAACCCTAAATCCTAAAACATGATCCCTAAACCCTAAACCCCAAACTCCAAACCCTAAATATTGATCATTTTATAACATTTTAAAAAGTGTTTTTTAACTTTCATTTAAGTGTTTATTAATAGAATTTTCTAAATTTTTATAAACCCTAAACCCTAAATCCTGAAACCTCAACCCAAAACCCTAAACTAGAAACACTAAGTATTTTATAACATTTTGAAAAGTGTTTTGTAACTTTTATTTAACTTTTTATTAAAATAATTTACTAAATTTTTATAAACCCTAAAACCTAACCCTTGAATCGTAAACCCCAAACCGTAAACCCTAAATCCTAAACCTTATCATTTTATAACATTTTAAAAATCATTTTGTAGCTTTTATTTAAGTATTTATTACAATAATTTACTAAATTGTTATAAAACCTAAACCCTGAACCCAAAACACTACAACTAAAACCCTAAAACCTAAAACTTATGTATTTTATAACATTTTAAAAAGCGTTTTCTGAATTTTATTTAGTTGCTTACTAAAAGCATTTGCTAAAGTGTTGTAAACCCTAAAACCTAAACCCTAAGCATTTTACAAAATTTTAAAAAGTGTTTCATAACTTTTATTTGAGTGTTTATTAAAAGCATTTACTAAATTGTTATAAACAATAAACCATAAACCCAAAATCTTAAACCCTTAACCCGCAATAGGTTTGAATCAGTAACAAGAGCCAATCAAAAAATAAGGGAAATTAAATTACCAGTGAAAGAACTAATGGGAGTAATACAAGGATTCAAAGAGAAAAGTGAGTTCCTCCACTGAAATAATTTTCCAACCTTTTGTAATGATGATGGGAACTTACATCCCAAACATTTCTTCATGAAAATCCTGGTGGAAATTAAGGAAAGTCACAAAGGTGTTGAAGAAAAGGACCACTCCCTTAAAGGGAAATAGATTATGAAATTATATAATGATCATTATGAATTTTTTTTCTTGATCAAGAACATCTTTAAGGAGTGGGGAAAAATTGATTATGAATACATTACTAGCATGGACGGGAGCATCATAGAGGCTTTTTCATGTGACATGCCATATGATAGAGAGTGGAGGACGATAATGGATCTGCATGAATGGTTTATCACCTGGTAATTCACATCAACATCCTAAGAGGTCTCAGCGGAAGCAAGTTCCACTGTAAGGACTTTGCAACACCAGACGAGACATCATTAATCAGCACTAGCATTGGCACTTGCCACAGTACCAGCATCAACATCATAGACAACACCTAAATCCAAACCCAAATCCCAAACCATAAACCATAAACCCTATCCCTAAACAATAATACTTCTATAACATTTTAAAATACCTTTTTGTAACTTTTTAATGTGTTTATTAAAATAATTTAATAAAGTGTTATATCCCTAAACCCTAAACACTAAGCATTTTATAACATTTTAACAAGCATTTTGTAACTTTTATTTAAGTTTTCATTAAAATAATATACTAAAGTGTTATAAACCGTAAACCCTAAGCCCTAAACGCTAAATCCTGAACCCCAAAACACAAACCCTAAACCCTAAAACCTAAGCAATTTATGATCTATAAAAAATAATTTTGTAACTATTATTTAAGAGTTTATTAAAAGAACTTACTAAGGTGTTATAAAACTAAACCCTAAACACTACACACTAAACCTCATACCCTAAACCATAAACCCAAAACCCTAATCCATAAACCCTAAACCCTAAACCCTAAGTAATAAACCCTAAACCGTAAACGTCATAAACTAAAACCTAAACCACAGGCATTTTATAACAATTTTAAAAGCATTTTGTAACTTTTATTTAAGTGTTTATTAAAATAATGTACTAAATTATTATAAACGTTAAAACATACACCCTAAAACCTAAACCCAAAAACCTCAACCCTAAACGCTAAACCCCAAGCCCTAAACCCTAAACCCTAAACCCTAAGAATTTATAATAGCTTAAGAAGAATTTTGTAACTTTTGTTTAAGTGTTAATTAAAAATATTTACTAAAGTGTTATAAACCCTAAACCCTAAACCCTAAACCCTAAACACAAAAACATAAACCCTAAGCCCAAAAACCTAAACCCTAAACCCTAAAACCCAAACCCCAAACCTCGAACCCTAAATCATAAACCCTAAACCCTCACCATTTTATAACATTCTAAAAATTGTTTTGTAACTTTTATTTAAGTGTTTATTAAAATAATTTACCAAAATGTTGTAGACCCTAAACACTAAACCTTAAACCTAAACCCAAAACCCCAAACCTTAAACCCTAAATTCCTAACCCTAAACCCTAAACCCTAATCATTTTATAACATTTAAAAAAAAAATTGAAACTTTTATTTAAGTGTTTATTAAAAGCATTTCCTATAGTCTTATAAACCCTAAACCCTAAATCACAAACCCTAAACCCAAAATTGTGAACATTAAACCCTTAACCCTAAGAACTTTGTAACATTTTAAAAAGTGTTTTGTATTTTTTATTTAGGTGTTTATTAAAAGAATTTACTAAAGTGTTATAAACCCTCAACCCTAAACTATAAACCACAAACCCTAAACCCTAAACCCTAAACTCTAAACCATAAACCATAAACTCTAAACCCTAAACCCTAAACTCTAAACATTTTGTAACATTTTAAAAAACTCGTAATTTTGTAACATTTAAAAAAACATATTGTAACTTCTATTTAAGTGTTTATTAAAATCATGTACTAAAGTGTTATAAACCCTAAACTCTAAACACCAAACCCCAAACCACAAACCCTAAACCCTAAACCCTAAGCTTTTTATAACATCTTAAAAAAAATTCTAACTTTTATTGAAGTGGTTATTAAGAGGATTTACTAAAGCCTTATAAACCCTAGACTCTTAACCCTAAACCCTATGCAATTTATAACATTTTAAGAAGTGTTTTTTAACTTTTATTTAAGTGTTTATTATAAGAATTTACTTAAGTCTTATAAACCCTAAATCCTAAGCATTTTATAGCATTATAAAAAGAGTTTTGTAACTTTTACTTAAATTTTTATCAAAATAATTTACTAGGATGTTATAAACCCTAAACCATAAAAACTAAACCCTAAACTATATACCCTAAACTGCAAAACCTAAACCCTAAACACTAAACCCTAAGCCTTTTATAGCATTTCAAAAAGCACTTTGTCACTTTTATTTAAATTTTTATTAAAACAATTTACTAAAGTGTTATAAACCCTAAACCCTAAACCATAACCACAAACCATAAACCCTATACCATATACCCTAAAACCTAAACCCTTAGCAATTCATAACATTTTAGAAAGTGTTTTGTAATTTTTTTTTATGTTTATTAAAAGAATTTACTGAAGTGTTATAAACTTTAAATCTTAATCCCTAAAACCTAAACCCTAATTAATTTATAACATTTTAAAGATTGTTTTGACACTTTTATTTAAGTGTATATTAAAAACATTTACTAAATTGTTATAAACCCTAAACCCTAAACTCTAAAGCCTAAGAATTTTATAACATTTTAAAAACTATTTGTAACTTTTATTTAAGTCCTTATTAAAATAATTTACTAAAATGTTATAGACCCTAAATCCTAAACCCTAAACCCCAAACCCTAATCCCTAAACCATAAACCCTAACAATTTTATGAGTTTCTATAATAAGGGAAGGCCACACTTGGGTATGTGAGTGTAGGATGGAGAAAATTGTGGTACATGAGATACCCCAACCTTTGTTTTCCCACCCTTCTTCATAAACTTGTTTCTTTTCATTTACTTTTCTTCATAACTCATCGAGGCTCAATGGGATGAATGCATTATGTGTAATATGTAGCAGCAGCTACCCCCTTAAGGTGGAGAAGGACTGTTGTCATTCTTGTGAATTTGCATTGTAACTCTTTGTAAATATATAATTATTAAATTGTAATTTTCACTTCATTGATCTCATTGTGATGCTTTTTGGATTTCTATGTAGGTTTCTTGCATTTTATTTCTACAAAAAGTAAAAACGAATATTTACCCTTTTCCATATCATGGGGATACTTGCAAGTGATAAGAAATCCATATCTATAAGCTGGAGCATAATTTAGGGTACAAGTGAAGGAAGACGATACATAGAAAATGAGCTTCCAGACTTTACTATGAATGTATGGATACTCGTAATGGCATTTTAGCTCGCTAATGCACCAATAACATTCCATAGATTGATGAATGATGTATCAGGATATTATCTGGCTTATTTTGTGATTGTGTATTTTGATATCATTCTCCTCTATATCAAAATATGAACATAATGCTTAAAGAACCTCAAAGCTGTATTATGAAAATATGTAAGACAGAAGAAACATTTGATGAATTTCAAGAAGTGTTTATTTTCCATGGACTTTGTAACTTACCTCGAGTATGTGGTAGGTCTAGATGGATTGTATATCAACCTAGAGAGGATACAAGACATAAATTGAGTGGTTAATGCCAACCTATATCAGTGAAAAATTTGAAGTCTACATCACATTACTTTGACATCTCATTGTGTTTCAATTCCTTAACCAAGGAAAATGTAGACAATAAATGGGAAGATGAACAACAATATTTTGATGAAGCCATGACACAAATCTATAATGAACCTTTGGTGATAATCTTAGAGAAATTTCCATTACAAGTGGAGCTTGATATTGATATGTGGCAAGGGAGCCATTCTTAGCGGTGCAAGAAACACTTAAAAGGTACAGGAAGCACTCGAATAATATTCATTGAAGTGATGATCAACTATGCAACCATAAGGAGTGGATACAATGTAGTGGCACTATGTCTTAGTTGAGGAGGTGTATTATAGAGATTATTTAAACAACAATACTATGTACATAGACTCAAGTACCACCACACGAGATGGTAGCCCCCTCGATCTAACTATGATGGAACCTCCCTCGAGATCATAAGGTTGGATTTACCTAGGAATGAGTGGAATTAGGCCAACAAAAATTCCCTATGGTAATATTCCACATGGCACCGTGTGGGTGCCATGAGCCATGATTATGAAAACATACAAAATGAATATGGAAACCCTAGGAAAACATAAATCTTGACCCCAAATGTGAATAGAGAAGATACATATTTTTTAGACCCCATTCTCATAATTACACACTAGTAGTTGAGTCAACCTAGTATCCAGCTCCTTTGGCTTAATTGGTAATGTGGTATGTTACATATACGATTGTTCAAGAAGATATGTTTGCACCTTAGAAATTTAAATGGATCCTTGGCTATGTAGAAAATCTAGTATCTCGAAGAGGGTTTTCTCCTATACTTCCATTTCATCCAAATCTTCTATGATTACCTAAAAATCTTGTCTCCATTGCAATTTATTCCAACATTGTCTCTACATCATGTATTTAAATCTCCATATCCATTGTGCCTTGCATTTTCTTATATGGGTTTTTTCCTTTTCCTTGTAGAAGTGTGTTGTATGGGCTTGGGTTGTGGTCCTAAGGATTCCTCACTGTCACCTTTGATCCTGTCGTAGTGGATTTTTCTCTGCTACGACTTCAAATTTGTTTTTCGACAGAAGGGACTCCCTGGAGTTTGGGGTTTGGGTTTTAGGGTTTAGGGTTTAGGTTTTGGGGTTTAGGGTTTATGTTTTTGTGTTTAAGATTTAGGCTTTAGGGTTTATAACACTTTAGTAAAAAATTTTAATAAACACTAAAATAAAAGTTACACAATTCTTCTTAAGCTGTTATAAATTCTTAGGGTTTATGGTTTAGGGTTTAGGGCTTGGGGATTAGGGTTTAGGGTTGAGGTTTTGGGGTTTAGGTTTTAGGGTGTATGGTTTAACGTTTATAACAATTTAGTACATTTTTTTAATAAACACTTAAACAAATGTTGCAAAATGCTTTTAGAAATGTTATAAAATGCCTACGGTTTAGGTTTTTCTCTGCTACGACTTCAAATTTGTTTTTCGACAGAAGGGACTCCCTGGAGTTTGGGGTTTGGGTTTTAGTGTTTAGGGTTTAGGGTTTAGGTTTTGGGATTTAGGGTTTATGTTTTTGTGTTTAAGATTTAGGCTTTAGGCTTTATATCACTAGTAAAAAATTTTAATAAACACTTAGATAAAAGTTACAAAATTCTTCTTAAGCTGTTATAAATTCTTAGGGTTTATGGTTTAGGGTTTAGGGCTTTGGGTTTAGGGTTTAGGGTTGAGGTTTTGGGGTTTAGGTTTTAGGGTGTATGGTTTAACTTTTATAACAATTTAGTACATTTTTTTAATAAACACTTAAACAAAAGTTGCAAAACGCTTTTAGAAATGTTATAAAATGCCTACGGTTTAGGTTTTAGTTTATGGGGTTTAGGGTTTAGGGTTTAGGGTTTGAGGTTTAGTGTGTAGTGTTTAGGTTTTAGGTTTTATAACACCTTAGTAAGTTCTTTTAATAAACTCTTAAATAATAGTTACAAAATTATTTTTAATAGATCATAAAATGTTTAGGTTTTATGGTTTAGGGTTTGTTGTTTGGGGTTTATGGTTTAGTGTTTAGAGCTTAGGGTTTAGGGTTTATAACATTTTAGTAAATTATTTTAATAAAAACTTAAATAAAAGTTACAAAACGCTTGATAAAATGCTATAAAATTCTTAGGGTTTAGGGTTTACTGATATAAAACTTTATTAAATGCTTTTAATAAACACTTTAAAAAGATACAAAAGAAATTTTAAAATAATATAAAATTATTAGTGTTTAGGGATAAGGTTTATGGTTTATGGTTTAGGATTTGTGTTTGGATTTAGGTGTTGTCGATGATGTCGATGTTGGTACTGTGGCAAGTGCTAATGCTATTGTTGATTAATGATGTCTCTTCTCGTGTTGCAATCTCCTTACATTGGAAGTTGCTTCTGCTGAGACCTCTTAGGATGTTGATGCGAATTCCCTGGTGATAACCCATTCATGCAGATCCATAATAGTCCTCCACTCTCTATCATATGGCATGTCACATGAAGAAGCCTCTATGATGGTCACCTCCAGGCTAGTAATGTATTCATAATAAATTTTTCCCCACTCCTTAAAGATGTTCTTGAGTAAGAACAAAAATTCATAATGATCATTATATAATTTCATAATCTATTTCCCTTTAAGGAAGTGGTCCTTCTCTTTGACACCTTTGTGACTTTCCTTAATTTCCACGAGGATTTTCATGAAGGAATGTTTGGGATGTAAGTTCCCATCATCATTATAAAAGGTTGGAAAATTATCTTAGTGGAGAAACTCACTTTTCTCTTTGAATCCTTCTATTACTTCCATGAGTTCTTTCACCTCCTCTTTAGCCTTCATCGGTAATTCAATTTCCCTTATTATCTGATTGGCTCTTGTTACTAATTTCAAACCTTTTTGAAATGTTTTAAAAGGCTTAGGTTTTAGCGTTCATGGTTTAGGTTCTAGGGTTTAGGGTTTAGGGTTTTAAGTCCAGGGTTTAAGGTTTAGAGTTTGGGGATTAGGGACTATAACACTTTATTAAATTATTTTAATAAATATTTAAATAAAAGTTACAAAACACATTTTAGAATGTTATAAAATACTTAGGGTTTACGGTACAATTTAAGGTTTAGGGCTAGGGGTTTATGGTTTAGATTTTATGGTTAAGGTTGATAACACTTTAGTAAATGTTTTTAGTAAACACTTAAATGAAGGTTACATAAAAATTTTAAAATTGTTATAAAATGTGTAGGGTTTTTGGGTCTAGGGTCTAGGGTTTACGGTTAAGTGCTTGCAGTTTAGGCTTTAGGGATTAAGGTTTATGGTTTAGGGTTTATAACACTTTATAAAATGCTTAGGGTTTAAGTTTTAATATTTTTCGTTTTAGGGTTTATGGTTTGGGCTTTAGGGTTCATGGTTTCAGGTTTATAACACCTTAGTGATTGTTTTAATAAACACTTAGTTACAAAACACTTTTTAAAATGTTATAGAATGCTTAGGGTTTAGTCTTTAGGATTTGCAGTTTAGGGTTTATGGTTTGGGGTTTAGGTTTTATGGTTTGGGGTTTAGGGGTTAGGGTGTAGGGATGAACCACCCCACATTAAGGGGCTATCCACTGCTACATATTACACATTATGCAGTCATCCCATTGAGCCCTGAGGAGTTATCAAGAAAAATAAATAAAAGGAAATAGGTTTATGAAGGACGGTGGAAAAACAAAGGTCAGGGTATCTCATGTACCACAATTTTCTCCTCCTAGGGTTAAGGGTTTGGGGTTTAGGGTTTAGGATTTAGGATTTATAACATTTTAGTAAATTATTTTAATAAGAACTTAAATAAAAGTTACAAAACACTCTTTAAAATGTTATACATTAATTAAAATTTACGTTTTTGGGTATAATGTATAGGGTTTAGGGTTTGGGTTTTAGGGTTTAGGGTTTGGGTTTTAGGGTTTAGGGTTTAGGGTTTATAACACTTTAGTAAATTGTTTCAATAAGAAATTAAATAAAAGTTACAAAATGCTTTTTCAAATTTTATAAAAGACTTAGGGTTTAGTGTTTAGGGATTATGTTTTACAGTTTAGGGTTTATAGTTAAAGGTTTAGATTTTATGGTTTAGGGTTTATAATGCCTTAGTAGATTAGTAGGTTTGATATGTGTTGACACATATGAGGTTGATAATAATTTTGATTGGTGTAGTAATTCTGTGATATTCACTCTATCAATGTAGATGAGAGTTTCTCATAACTGAAAGAATAACCACAATAACGTGGGATCCCCCCCCCATCAGTGTTAATGAGGATTCCCCTCCATCAATGTTATTGAGGTTTGCCCATAATTGAAATGTTACGATAATAACCTGAAATCCTACTAATATTTTGGCATTTAGTTATTGTGTTTATATCGTTAAATTAATATTATCCTTGTTGGTTGGTTTTGTGTATCCTTTTTCTCCCATATATACCACGAATACCTTGTTTTGCAAGCCATATCATATTTTACATTTGTTATATTGTAAAAGGAAGTTATATTTATTGTATTGTTATATTTTAACGAATATGGAGAACATAATGATTAAGTCCCAAGAACATTTATTAGTGAAAGATCCACATCAATGGGAATTCAATGCAACACTAAGGAGCTACTTGATTACCAAGATTGATTTGATAAAAAAGTGATGGTAAATATGCTCTAGAATTTATACTTTGTGTGTAGCAATTGCTTAGAATGGCCCAAGTTCTAGCTTTACACACTCCAACCCTTGCATCCCTATATTTATAATCTTATCAATATTGTTGGTATTGATGGAAGAAATATTTTGTATATGCGAACACGGAAGCTATATTCACCTCCATTTATTTGGCACTTTTACATATGTGCCACCTCGATATATGTCCCTACTTCCATACATGAACCACTTCCATATATAGAACCAATCATTCATATATGTGCTTCATGGAAGCTATATCACTTCCATATATGTTTTTACACTTTCATATATCTATACATATACTTATGTGTGTATACACAAGAGTATATTCTAGATACATGTATATAGAAGTGATGCATATACCAAAGTGACACATACAAAACTATAATTGCATATACAAAAGTAGTTATAGATTTTATTTGTAAATATATGAAATCTTGCTTCCATACATGTGTGGCTTCTATATTTGTTTACATATACATAATATACAAACTTATGCTTATATGAAAGAGTGTAGAATGCATACCATTTTGTACAGAATTTACCACATTTGTATATGCATCACTTCTATATAACTACTTTCTGACAATATCCCGAGGTTCACACTTCACTACTTTGTTTTTATCTTGGGATTGATGAGGTCAACTTATCTTACAATGTTGCTTGCAACATCCCACCTTGCAGTAGCACTTAAGGTGATTTTATTTCAACCCCTAGCAATTCCCAAGGCAATTTCGTATATGCGTGCATATACAAAAATATATATTGCAATTGGGGGTTAAAACCTTATGCTTGGTCCCTAGAGTTTGAGTTGGTTATATGGGAGATTGGTCTGATGATATATAAAATATACATATTTGTCCATATATAAAAAAGTGTATACATATTTGGATTCTTATGTATCTTCTGCATGTGAATGTATATATGGAAGTGCACATATACAAAAGAGCATGCTCCTTTGTATCTTCAATATATGTTTGCATATAATGATATAGATTCAATCAATATATTATTCATCATCCATTTTTATGGTTTTAGAGTGGAACAATATAATCCTTTTCCCATTCACAGGTCCATCAATACCAAAAAATATTGAGTAGGTTCTAAATACAAAGACACAAGAGTTGCCTTTTGTAAATTTAGCACATGGGTTATGTCAAAGAATGACTATGTTGATAAATCTTATGCATTAAGATTAGGTTATTTCTCTTTAATTTGATAACTACGTGTGAATTTTATTTACTTCTTAAATTATGATCTTCTTTGACTTATGTTATTATAGTGTTATTATTCGTCAAACAACTACTAAAGAATAAACATAAAGAGACAAGAGACACAGAATATAGGCTATCACTCAGGGCCAAAATTTCTCCTTCTTGAGAGGAAAACATGAAAAAATTATTATTCTTATAATGATTTCAATTGATGAATATTAAGAGCAATATGCTAGACCATTTTGCCACTCCAATCCCAAGTCATAAACCTTCCTTGGTGAAATCCTTCTTGTTTTTCTTTCTGTCTCCTATGGTGAACACAACTCAAACTATCTACACTACTGAAATTTCGGTTTCATCCATAGATAGACAACTTGAACTTATATTCTACCCTTGCAATTCTCACATGTGAGCTGTTTAGAGGTATCTTCCTTCATCGATTGACTAGGAGACTCAATCTTATGACCCCGTCTGTGATATATGTTGAGATAAAGATATTATTCTTGTCTTCTTCACTGACTAAGGAAATCCTACTACAAAACCTTTAATATATGCCACATGTGCGAGGAACAGGTAACCAAAACAGTGCCTAACTTAGATTCTTCTCCTTCTTTTTGCACTAGAAGAGAGCCTTCTACTTCTCTTTTTTGCACTTTTTGTTGTACTTCTGATGAAATACCAAATTATGTGTCTAGAATGAAAGTAGAGCTACTTATCATAGTAGTTTTTCCATGCTAATCAGATGACATGACTTGGAGACAAGGTAGATATACCTGGGGGTTGACAAGGATTTCACCTAAAGGGTCATGACTCATCCCTCTATCCTCAATTGGCATTAAGACAACTTATAGCAATACTAAAATTCTCTAATTGTGGAATTTGGGGTAGGTGGATCACTTGGATTTTTATCACAATCCATAGGTTTCAACAATTTACTAGGATCAACTAGAATATGAGTTAAGTTCTGAATTTACCCCTCTCATTAAACCTTTACTATTTGCTGGCCAATTCGGTTGCTATAGATAATAGCAACAATATATCTAGTCAAGTCAGGATGTTTAACTCCCACACACCTAACATTTTGATATATCATGGAAGTCACTGATATGCATCACTCACAACCATTGGATCATATTGCTTGATGGAAAGAAGTTATAAAATCCTCATCTTCTCATCCAATGTGACACATTACCCATTGAATGGAATTATTGTGGGCAATCAGATCATGTTGGGAGTTAAAATAGAATTTAAATGTGTGTATGATTGTGGGTAATACACCTTATCAGATGTAGGTTTAAGGGATTTACAATCGCTTGATGCTATTGGATGAAAATATATGAGCGACAGTTGAATAATCTGATGGTAGTTGTTAGCGCCATCATTGGGTCGACATAGAGTCATGATGATGGGTATTGGACATAAAATAATTCCCAAAACAACACCCCTTGATTGATGTGATACTGCTTACCAAAACTAGGAATCCTACTTCTCAAAATATCATTTTTTTTAGTAGTCCATTAACCATCATATTTATGATGCAAAACCTATCAGATACACAAAGGAAATGTTGGATTCCCCATTTATTCTATTATCTAAAAATATAGGTCATTGGAC